>JALLOS010000295.1:0-13994 GCA_036939435.1 Stephanodiscus minutulus
CTGCAGTAATTACAGGAATACTGAGGAATACTGCAGGAATACTGAAATTACTGTAAATTGGTAAAAAAATATTCCTTACTGAAAACAGTAATTGGCAATCTAGTTTGACAGTTGACAGATCACATGAATTGTGCTACTGACGTTTTTTTTTGCTTCTATTTTTTTAGTGTACGTGGAACCAAAACTTTTTTTTTTCGCTTTCGCGCGGGAAAATTGTGTGACGGCAAATGGTCAGAAGTACTCACGCAGTTCGTACTTAAACATAAAATTTGGAGTATTAGAAATTTTACGGTACATACACAGGAAAGAGGCCTGCCACAAAGCAGCGCACAGCACCGTGGGAGAAGAGCACAAGTGTAAGAAAAAAAATCCCCCTTAGTCCCCAGGTACATACTGCACACATACCATGAGATTTGAGAGCGCACATGGATGAATCGGTCTTTTTTAGCTAATATATGATTTCAAAACGGTGACATATAGATTACCCCTTATTAGACATTATTATATTATTATACACTATTGTACACTAATGTACACTGTGACTTTTCTCATTGTCGGAGGGAAACTAGTGTTTGGATAATGTGGAAGCTCCTCGATTTCAAAGCCGAATCAAGAAAGGAGAAATAGACGAGAAAGCTTCTTATTTCTTGTTTAGTTAAAAAATCTTCTCTGACTTGCAAATTACAAGAAGCCAAATCAAGAAAGAAGAAATAGACAAGAAAGCTTATGAGAAAGCTTCTCATCCTTCTTGATCTTCGGCGATCACAAGAAAATATAGAGTCGTGCAAAACCATTTTTGGTACGCCCTCATTGCCCCCCCTTTTCCCCCCCTTCCCCCCCCAATCCAGTGTCTTCCAGGCTTGCACTATACCCGATGCCATTCATCAGGAATGTATTATCCTGTGAGCCCTTTTTATCTAGAGCATTGTAACATACTATACTAATACTAAGGAAGCCCAGTTCCAAAAGAGCTCACGGGAAACTTGAATGCCATCTCTATTGTCCACCGCTGCCACAGCTGCCACCCATTGCCACCGTCAATTGCCAATGCCCACCTTCGTCCATTGCCGTTGTCAAACACTGACGCCAGCCGCCACCACACACTACCACTGGTGTCAACCTCCATCTTTGCCTCGCTCACCTATCCGTTGTCCATCGCCTTTGTAATTGAATGCTGCCACCGCCATTGAACCCCCCCCTTACCCTTACCGCCGCCATTGAACGCCATCTTCATAGTCCACCGCCGCCATCGCCGCCACCGCCGCCGCCGCTACCGCCTCCACCAGCGTTGTTGACCACCTCACCGTCATCTATTGATTGAGAAAGAGGCAGTATAACCACCACCGCCAGCGTACCAATGGGAGCACCATCGTGAAAACGTTTACAAGACCAGACAACTTGGACTTATTTAACTTATCTACGGTATTTGAAATTTAGCCATTAGCAAGTTGCTAGCTTAAAAAATACAATACTTTTTTCGGGATCATGTACTCAGAGATGAGTCCTCCTACGTTTTTGGGAGGAGGTGCGGACTCCACCTCCTCGCTGGTCGTAAAAGCAATGGGGGTATGCACGACGACAAGGAACAGATCGATGTTGGTGACGTTGCGACTCCTCTAATCGCCCCCTCCAGTATTCCGTCCCATGACGTTGGTCCAAGAACGGACTGCATCGAATAGTTCATACGTACAACAACAACACGATGCGTGTGATGTGTCTAGATGACAATGAAACTAAGATATCCTTTTCTGATGAGAAAAATGTGATATTTGAGGAGGCCAAGAGATACAACAAAAAAGACTGAATCAAAACTCGCTAGAAAGTACACAAATCATGTCGATCGCTGTAAAAATCCATTGATGAAAAAGTTACGAATCAAATTCAAAGTTTGTAGAATGACGATAGACAAATCCCCCTCCAACCTCTTTCAAACGAATACACCGATGGCTCGACATCCTAACCAAACGTATGCCCCATCTTCCTCCCGCCCAAAACGTGTACGTGAAGGTGATTAACCTCTTGACCGCCGTCAGGTCCGTCGTTGATCACGATCCTCGCGCCGTCCCCGAAGCCCAGAGTTCCGTCGCTCGCGATCTCGCCGGCGGCCACGAGCAGCCGACCCAGGATGTCGGTGTGCTCGGCCGTCGCCCTCCGCAGCGAGGTCAGTCCGTTCCTGTCCCTCGGGATGACCAGCACGTGCGCCGGGGCCATCGGGTTGATATCCCGGAACGCGAGGACGTGCTCGTCCCGCCTGACGATGTCGGCGGGTATCTCCCCGGAGATTATTTTGTCGAATATAGTCGGCGGCGCATCGTCCCGGAGTCCAGCGAGCCATATGCCGTCCCACCGGCGGTTGGTCTCCTCCCAGGACGTCACCAACGTGTTCATAATCTCGCGGTACACCCTCGAGAACACCTCGTCGTTCGCGCGCAGGGAGTCGAACCACCTCGTGAGCCTGGGCGGCAGGGGCGGCCGTCCCGCGCCCGCCCCGCCCTCGTCGAACTTGGGGAGCATGTACGACGCGAAGACCGCCGACGGGAAGAGCGTCGCGTCGGCCAGCGAAACCTCCCCCCCGCACAGGTAGGCGGGGGACGGTGACGCGGCCGACCCAGCGTCCTCCCCGAGGAACCCCTCGATGACTTCGAGGTTCCTCCGGTACGCCGCGATGGCACTCTTCCGATCTGGGTAATCCCCCAGGGGCAGCCGCGACGCGGGCTTGTACAGGCAGCCCTGGATGGGAGCGAGGTACATGTCGTGCCAGCGGCTGATCTGATTCGACCTGGGGTGGTCCGGCAGGAACGTCGGGCCGTCGGCGGGGTACTCCGACAGCAGGTACCGCGCGATGGTGTCGCTCTCTACGAGGCTCGAGATGCCGTGCGGGTTGTCGCTCTTCTGGATGGCGAGGCACGGCATCAGGCCGAGCGGGCTGAGTCTAATGTATTCCTCCGACTTGAGTCCACCGAGGGCCGCGGGGCTGACGATGTCCACCTTATCCCTCGATATCCCCTTCTTGTAGAGGATGATGCGACATCTGGCGCCGTTGTTGCTCACGGGCAAGTCGAATAGGACGTGATCGGCGTTAGAGATGGAGTTGATGTTGTTGTCGGTGGCCATGGTTGATTGAGAAGTTACCCTCAATTTCATTGCGGTGGCAGTAGTCTTCGCCAAGGGTTGGAATCCAGAGACCGTGCTGACAAGTGCCAGGACCAGGATAGGGAGGCCAGCGGCTCCCATGATGCGCGTAGCGTGGGGTGTCTTGATGTTAGGATTCGCATAAATTACATTTTTTACCAACAAGTGTCTCCTGATTTTTTATGGGTGAAAATGATTGTTTGGGAAGCTGTATTGTGTATGTTGTACTCAAGTACGTACTCTCGTATCTGGTGTTATGAACTGCGCCGATCGAGCCGCCGAGCCGCCGACGCTGACATTGTGTTTTTCACGAGCATGGCCGCCTCTCTCTCTCACCGATGGCGGAGGGCCACGCCCAGCATCGGCTGTGTGGCTAGAAATACGCATCATCGGCAAGGGCGAAGCTTCACCAGCAAAGCAAATGACGGCAACCAACACGACATGATGGAGAGCGGTCTCGCGCGAATTCTCACGGACGAGCAGCGCTCGCTATTCCAACAAGTAAATCAGCTCTCGTCGATGTCGAGGTCTCTAGCAAGGCAGGTGGGCAATGTGGCAGTAAAGGAGGACAGTTTGCTTGCCGACATAACGCGTTTGCAAAATCAAAAACGATCGCGTCTACAGGCATCAATGGCAACGGATCAAGAGCGAAAAACGAACGAATCTACCGATGTTACATCACCGCCATCTTTGTTCACTGTCGTTTTTGCTGGGGAGTTCAATTCGGGAAAGTCAACACTTATTAATGCTCTTCTGGGAAATGAACTCCTTGAAACGGGTGTGTTGCCAACTACGGATGCAATAACAATTATAATGGCAAATGGTGCCGACGCTGATCCCGAGGATGATAAAGGCACGTCACCGCTGACAGAACGTGGTTCCTTCGATTCAGCTGCCCCGGTACATACGCAGCTCCATCTCCTCTCTGTCTCTGATTTCCCTATCCTCTCCGATCTCTGCCTAATAGACACTCCTGGCACTAATGCCATTCTGTCACTACAGCACACATCATCCACCCTCCGTATACTTCACGATGCCGACCTCATTGTATTCGTGACAAGTGCCGACCGTCCATTTTCTGAGAGCGAAAGGCAACTGCTGCAAACGTCGATCAAATTGTATCGAAAAAGGGTAGTGCTTGTCATAAATAAGATGGATGTACTGGAGAGGCAGAAGGGAGAAGACCACGGGGAGTCGACGAAAAATAGGGTCGTGGAATACGTAGTAGAGCATGCAAGCGATTTATTAGGAGCACGTCCGGTTGTCATTCCTCTATCTGCAAGGGACGCACTATCGATGAAATTGCTGTACAACTCTCATAGAAGTGCGAACGGAGGTGTAGGCAGTGGCGAATACCAACCATCCCTGTGGAAGAGGTCTAATTTTGGAGCGCTCGAACACTTGTAAGATCAGCCGATTAACGCTTGCGTGTTCATCTGCAGGTATTGCTAACCAGTGTCTTCGTCTATTTCTTATTCACAGTCTATCAACGACTCTCACAGCATCGTCGAAGGTGAAAACGAAACTCCTCAATCCTATTGGCGTATCGGAAGGAATCCTTGTTGACTGCCAACATCAGATTAAACGACGCCAGGAGGAGTTGGACGTAGATGTTATGACATTGCGTTTGTTGAGGAGTCAGACGGAAGCTTGGGAAAGGGAGCTCGAAATAGATGTGATAGATCAGTGTCAGTCAAATTTAAGAGAAGTCGTGGCGCATAGGGCAGAAGGAGCAATGCGTGTAATTGGCGAACTATCGTATTTTGACCATTGGAAGTTGGGTGCGGGATTCGGTAGAGGCATCTTCGATCGAGCGTGGGAGAGGTCCAGTCGACATTGTCAAGGTGTCCCATTTGCACCTCAAACCAGGAACAATAATTCTCACCACAGTCTGGATAATGAATTGCTGCCCATTCTCAGTGAATGTTTGGAAACCCTTTCATCTAGGGCACAAACCCAAGGAATTGCGTCTCTAGAATACCTCGGTAAGCGACCGGCAATTGCAGGATCTGGTAGTATAGGAAGGAGTGATTTCAGCGGAATAAGTCGAATGGTTGGCTATGTCAGGACCCCCTCCAACCAACGATTGGCCGTCATCAAGTCTTCCATCGCCGATGTCATTCAACGCTCCACCTCCAAACTTTCGAGTGACGCACATAATGCAGATATGGTGTACAAATCATTGTGTCGAACGGCTCTACTTTCGTCGTTGTTAGTTAGTAGCAGTGCGATTACAGCCACCCTTTCAGCTTTGGACTGTTTGGATACCGCACATGGATTGGCTTGTAGTCTGACACTTGCCACACTTGGCGGAATATCTTTGCCATTAGGTAATCGATATCTTGCTGTGTCGTTTCAACGAAAGTGGATGAAAAACACAACACAACTGGAAACTTCGCTCGACGTTTTATTCAATAATGTGTTACGTGAGATAAAATCAGAGCTGTCGGAGAGCATAGCGCCATATTCGCGCTACGTTTCTTCAGAGGTCAATTGGCTGAAGGACTTGACTGCCAAATTGGACAATGGAATATCAATTGCCCAGAGTCTCCGGAGTAAGATTAACAAATCATGTGATTAAAAAGAATTTTATAAATGTTATATTCAAGCTTTCTAAACTACCTTGAGTAACTATTTAATAACTTACTAACTATTGAATCCCATCCAGGCCAGCCTGGCCTAACAAAGCAAGCAAGTCTTCATGTTCGGCCAAAAGTTCCTTGTACAGAGTTCTTTCCTCCACGATCGAGCTCTTAAGTTCACAAACATAATCATACATTTCGATTACGTATGCAGAGTTGTGGTCCATATATTTGCATTGCATGTTCTGGTCCATTCCTTTAAGTACGAGCGCTTGAGAGTGCACGGGGGTGCCGTTAGAGGCAGTGCGACTACTTGCCCGCAAATTGTCCAATTCTGCTGCAAGGGCCGCCTCGAATCGACTTTCTCTTTCATGTGATCGCAAGTCCTCCTCAGCTTTATTCAACCTGTCCCTTAAATCTTTGATGGTAGACTTATTTTCCTTGTCGATTGCATCCCACTCGACCTCAAGAAACTGATTTTTCGTCAATAGTTTGTCATGTCTCTTGTGCATATCATCTAATGACTCTTTCAGGCCTTGCGTTTGATCACTGTCCGACAATGCTCCACTTCTAGTCATAGAGGTAAAATCTGCCAGTTGTATATTGACTTCTTTCAACTCGGCCAATGCCTCTGATAAAGAAGCTTCAACTGAATGGCGAGATTGCTTTTCAACAATGAGCTCTGCCTCAGAAGAAGACACCTGTGCCGCAATAGCTTCCCTGACCCGTCGTTCCAAGTTCGTGCCCAATTCGCTGATCTTGGCCAAAAGTTGCGCTCTTTCTAGCTGCAGCTTGATCACTTCGGATTCACTCTCCTCGCCACCAGGACCATTGTGTGCAGTAGAGTAAACTAGAGCAGCATTGACCTTTTCGCTTTGTTCTAGTTTGTGAGCCAGATTGTCTCTTTCTTCATTCGATTCCGCCAACTCTGATTTTATTCCGTGCACTTCCTCTTCATGTGACCGTTCAGTCCAAAGCCGCTCATTTTCAAGGACCTCAATGCGGTACTCAAGAGATACACTCATGTTGATTTTCGAGGTTTCGAGGTCTTCCAGTGCCTGCTCCATGAGTTCCAAATCATTTTTCGCAGCGGTTATCTCCTGCTCAAGAATGGACATTTGAAGACGAGCGTTTGCCGCCTTCTCCTCAGACTGCCTCTCATTCCAACGGCAGGATCCCAGCTCCTCCCTCAGCCGCTCTACTGTCGTACGAAGCTGTTCCATTTCTTTGCGCTCAGCCTTGACATTCTCAGCAGACATTTTTTTCGCCGTCTTTCGCACATGCACATCCACAGAATCATCATATTCAGTTGCTTGAGAAAGAAGTGCGAGGTCCGACTTTAGCCTCTCCACCTCCTCTTCTGCAGAACGCCTTGCATCTATTTCGCTCAGTAGAGCCTCCTGATCAGCAGAATACCGTGAGCGAATTTCCTCCATTTGTTGGCGCAATGCTTGTGTTGCCATTTCCGTGACCTTGCGAGTAAATTGATCAGTTGCGAATGACTGCAACTGCTCATTGGTGTGCCTCAGTTCCTCTTTCAGCTCCAAAATAACAACTTGGGATTCTTCCTTCTCCTTGAGTGTGTCCTTGATTTCCTGCAGCAACTTACCATTTTCATGTTGCAAAGCAGCGCGCATATTTTTTAGGTCATCGAGAGAAGTCGCGTCCTCCTCTAATTTCTTCTGTTGATCTGAAAATGAGATCTCCAACTGTTCGATGGTTGCAGTAAAACGTGCTTCTTTTTCTTTCCATTCACTTGAACGCTGATCGAATAATTCCTTTGACTCTTGAATATACATCTGCATCTTCTCATTGTTTCCCTGAAGAACTTCAAATTCAACAGTTAGAAAAGTCACTTCTTTTTTCAACCCCGCTACAGTACTGTCTGCCTCAGAAGCAGCAAGTTGCAGCTCTAAGGTATCTAATCTCTCATTCAGAGTGACGCACCGTGCTTCCCATTGAGTGATAACTTCTGCTGCCTCCTTTTCTTGGGTTTCTGCCCGCTCTTGCCACATTTGCACATTTTGCTCACTGCCTATCTTCATCTCCTCAATGGTGTGTTCAAACTCATCAATATTGGACTCGAGTTGTTCTGACCGCTCTTGCCACTGTTTCACAACTAGTTCAGACTGCTGCTGTGTTTCTAGTAGCTCAATTGCCAACTCGGATAATTGTTTGTCAGATTTTGCAAGGGATGCGTCTTTGTTACGTATCTGGAGCTTCATACATTCTATTGATTCATATTTTTCTTCATTTTCTTTGTTGAGGACTTCTATTTGAGACGTCATCATCGCAACAGTGCTTTCTAGTGCAAGAATTTGCTGTGAGATTTTCTTGAATTCATCCTTTGTTGCAGTGAGCGACTTCTCTGCTTCCGAGAACATGGCATGGGACTCCAGTGCCTCCTTTTCTTTTTGGTGCAGCTGATTTTCAAGTGCGGCAACATTAGACTCCAATAACTGCGCTCTTTCTTCGCACTGACGAATGACAACTCCTTCGCTTTCGCCTAGGGCTGAACACCTAGCTTCCCAATGAGTAATTGCCTCCGCGGCCTCTTTTACTTGTTGTTCAAGCCGATGTTCAAGTGATGTGATGTCAGACTCCAATGACTGCACCCTCTCCTCCCATTGTCGGATAACACGACCTTCAGTTTCATCGAGAGTCGAACACCTGCTTTCCCATTGTGCAATAGCCTCCGCGGCCTCATTTTCTTGTTGTTCAAGCTGATTTTCTAAAGATGTCACATTGGCCTCCAAAGACTGGATCCGCTCTTGCCACAGATGCACAGTCTCCTCGCTAATCGTTTCCTCAAGAGTTGAACACCTGCTTTCCCATTGTGCAATAGCCTCCGCGGCATCATTCTCTTGATGTGCAAGCTGGCTTTCTAACGACGTTACATCAGCCTCCAAAGACTGGGTCCTCTTCTGCCACAGCTGCACAGAATCATCGATGATTGTCTTCAATTCATTCAATTCATTCTGCATAGTAGACTTCTCATTTTCCTTTTCGGATATCTTACGCTCTAACTCGCTGAGCTGGTTCTGGAGAGAGATGTTGTCATGTTCCGACAGAAGATTCTTCTCGTGCTCCTCGCTAATATGATTTAGTTGCGACTGCATTTCATCGCGCTCAGCCGTGATGGTTGTGATTTGCTCTTTGAGAGCCATCAAATTGTGGACTTGAGCCTCGGATGCGCATAAAGCTGCCTCCAAATCAGAAATACGACGTTGCGCCTCTTCGACCCGTATACCGGCATCATCATTGCCTGCATTGGTGGAATCAATCAATGACTGTTTCTCAGAAAGTGCGCTTGTCAGGTGTTCCTTCTCAAAAGACAGCTTTTCTACCGTTGCTGATAGGCTTGACTTTTCATGACTCAAACCTTCGGCTCGCTGCTTCTCAGCTTCGCAATCATCAAGTAGTTGGTTTATTTTGGCTTCATTTTCATCTGCATCTTCAATAAGCTGATATTGCATCCGCTCTAATTGCTCATTTTTCTCGTCGAGTTCCTTTTGGAGAGATTCTAGTAGCTGACTGTAATCCTGAGAACTTGCCTCATTGACCCTGGATGCAGAAGACTTTTCACGAGTCATTAAATCATCTCTTTCGCTAGTAGCCTCTTTAAGCTTGGCCTCAACTTCGGCCAAGTGACTTTGCGCTGTTTCTGACCAAGTCTGAAATTGATTCAGGCTAGCTTCAAGTGTGACCTTTTCTAGCTTGACTTGGTCCAATTCAGCCGTAAGTGCTTCATTTTTTGATAACTCCTGTGCTCGATCGTCACCAATCCTCTTGAGCAAGTCAGCGTTTTCTGTTTGCAGTTCATCCATCTCGAGTGTAATTTTTGCCTGATTTTTCAGTGACTCATTCAATTCCGAAGTGACATCCTTCAAACTGCTCTCTAACTCAGTAATCTTATTATTCGAAGCATCCTCACTTGCTTGTCGACTATTAGCAATTTCTTCTAATTGTTCATCCTTTTCCTGAACCTCTTTTGTCAGTTTGTCAACGTGGGTGACCGCCGATGCCATCCAATCTTGAGCTTCGCCATTGGCTTGTCGAAGACTTTCCAATTCTGCTTCTTGACGGGCAATTATTTGTTGTAATTCTTCGAACTGTGGGCTCGATGTTTCGTCGTTGCTTTTGATAGAAAACTTGATTTCCTCGATCCGATCTTCGAGCTGTTGCACCAGTGCCTGCTGTTTAGCGATTTCATCATCCTTGGTTCTTAACTTGGCCTTAGACTCCTTGCGCAAACTTTGTACTTCCGTGTGATGTTGGATCGAAAGCGAATCAGTATCACTTGATCCAGTCGATGCCAAGTTGGCGAGCGCCTCCTCTAACGATCGTGCCAACGATTCATTTTCACCGCTCATGTCATCCATTTTAGATACTGCCATGGACATCCACTCGTTCGCGGCCCGTCCTTCCTCGCGAAGACGAGCGTTTTCATCTCGAAGAAATAGAACTTCGCTGTTATTGCTCCGTCCAAATATTTCTGCGGCTGCCTCACCAGAGGAATGGTCCCTGGCACCCCCATCCTCAGCGGCAGTCTCGCCACCTGCTGTCATTTCCGTTAGGGTGACGGTGGAGTTGTTGCCGCTGGTAGTCTGATGGAACTGTAGCTCCAACATATTGTATGCGGAACTCAATCCTGCCATTTCCTCTCTAAGAGTCTCATTGTCGCTCCTGATTTCTTCAATACAATTTCGGGACTCCAGGAGTTCTTCGCGAACCACCACAATCTCACGATCCTTCGCTGCCATTGCCTCTTCCTGTAACCTGGTTTGATTCTCGGCATCCTTTTTCAACTCTCCCTTGATCTTCTCCAACTCAGCCATCTTTTCGGTATACTCTGTCATCATATCTATAGTCTCCGCCGAGGTACCACCCAGCTCAGTCACTCGTTTCAACTCTTTGATCTGGGTTGATTGAGATGTAATAGTCAACAATGCATCTTCCAACTTAATCTGTAGATTCTCAATTTCCTGCGCTTGACTAGACATCATCTTTTGCAACGAACGGATGGAGGATGATGATTTTCCATTAACCCCCGCATCATGGCTTGGACCCTCGGCATCGGATTCGTCTGAGTCATCCCCTCGGTGTCCTGCCAATGCCATGACAACACGTCGTCGAACTAGAGTGACATTATGACTATACCAGCTGGCGAACGCGTGTTTTTCCATATTGGACCGTTCCTCTCCTTTGCAATAGGGCAGAGGAAGCGGACGCTTTTTCCACTCGTCAATCATGTGCAGGTACTTTCCAACCCCCATAGACTGAATCATATTCATTATGGTCTCTTTTGTCCAAGCAATATTTTCCATGTCGGGCACTTCATTGGCAGATAATGATCCACCATCACCATCGCGAGGATCTAACATGTACTCCAAACACAGTCCCAACAGAAGTCCGCACAGGGCAGATACCGCCTCCGAACTGCTGTCGCCGACCTTCTTCGATCGGAGTAACACTCCCATGGATACACTGGAGGGTGACAAAAGCACTTCCATGACAGCACGGGGCATGCCAATCACCCATTCGGAAAGCAGCTTCAGCAGAACCATGGTGATATACGCTGAGGAGGCGTGCAGTCTAATGTTAGACTTGGCGTCCGGGTCATAAGTTGCAATGTGATGCAAAATGAAATCAATCAAGTTGGCACTCGACGGTTCTGACTGGAGTAGCCCGTCCAGTGGAAGAGGAGGCGACAGGCGCAATAACATTTCACGAGTGGCATCTCCCTCCCCCCTCGTTAAAAAGACGCCCAGGGCACCAGCTGATCCCGATGCACCAATAGTGGCACGATAGACGTCAATTATATCCAAAGGCGCCCCCTCAATTTTTCCATCGTGCCGTTGTTGTTGGGTCTGGAAAAATCGTACATTATCCGCAAAAGTCGTAACAAGCCGTGTCACCACCGGAGGCTCTAACGGCGCATCCATCTCATCTGTCTCGTCGGGAGGCGGGGGCGCAAGTGCGTGCAAAACCATGCGACTGGCGGTCTCGGGGGGAAGGCATGATCGGAACGTAGAGATGGAGTAAGTTGACAGGAGAGAGGCTACGACTTCGGGACGTTCGTCGTCGTTGTCGAAATCGCTATCGTCGTCATCGGTGTTGAATTTGGGAGCGTATGCGCCAGTGCAGCATAGGTACATGAGCCTGTCGATCGCAGTAACCCAGCCATGCAGATAAATTGGCATGGTTTCAAACAGTAGCTTTGTTTGGATCTTAAACTCTTCTTCATTTTCCTTCTTGCGCAATGCGACGGCTTTGGCAGAAGCGGCATGATCTCCATCAGATTCCAACTTTTTAGCAGCTTTGGCCGCATCCTCCTCGGAAATGATAGTGTCGCCCAACGATCCCAAGACGCCCATGGTCAGCAAAGCCTTCTGTTGCAGGGCGGGCGGGGGCACTCCCGAGACGTAATCTACGCCCGGCGGGGGCGGGGTATACAAGGCACAGTCGACAATATAACGTGCCAAATCGTGCGACATGATGCTCTTGGCACGTCCACGTCGTTTGGAGCGATTGGTTGCCGTCGAGGAGGTATTTTCGTCTCCATCGCGAAGCAATACTAGGATGAGATTGAAGACCGAGTCGACAATTCTCGCTTCATTGGGAGTTAGGTATGGCGTGGGCTGACCTTCGGGCTCCGTGGTTTTAGCATTGTCTTGCTGCGATTGCTTCGATTGCTTCACGGCATTCAATTCGTCCGGAGCCGAAGTAGTCGAAGATGCTCCGCGTAAAATATCATCCAACTCATCGTCCTTCGACTTCTTACCGCGCTTGCCTCCCCTACGAGTAGCGCTCTCTACCGGCTGCGTCCCCTCGCTTCCTTCGACTGCGACGACGTCCTCCTTCCCGGTGCCCAGGTTCTTCTCCTTCCTCCTCTTCATCCCGTGCTCCTTCTCCCACCACGCGTTCCTCTCCTTGTCACGATATCGTTCCGCTCCTCGCAAATCCACAAGCCGCGCCAATCTATCCAGATTTCCCTGCCCATCTCCACCCCCCATGAATAGTTCTCGCGCCACCTCGTCGCCGTGCGCCAGCGCCAGGCACAGCTCGAGACAGTCCATGGCAACCGCCGAACCGCTCGACAGTCCGCTCCCCCCATATGAAGGAGGGGACAACGTCGACGAGCACTCCAGCGCGATTTTAAGCGAGCGGTCGTACCCCTCGGAGAAGGTGATCAGTCGCGCCAGCATGGGGGACGACGACGCCAGCGAGGTCAGGAACAATACGGATTCGTTGCGTACCTCCTCGGGGATCGAGTTCGCGTCGTCTTCTCCTCCCCCCCCCATGGAGGGTCCGTGTCCCAGCAGATCGACGAGCCTGTTGATCCCGTCCGGCGCCATCATCAGCTGCTCTCGGAGCGTGCCCGGACTCGCCGTTAACAGCGATTGCAGGATTTGCAGGGAAAGCACTCGCGCGTACACGGACGTGGGGGCGGCGGTGGAGTCGCTCGCGGACGACGACGACGACGACGACGACGAAGAGGCGCAGAGACAGTCCAGCAGGGACGGTGTGAGGGCATGGACGGCGTCAGCGACACCGTCCGCACCGACGGCGTCGTGGAAGTGCAGCAGGGTCTTGGAAGTGTGTTCCGCCCGACGTTTTTGCCGCTGCCCCCTCCGCAGCTCCTCGGTGGTCGTCCCCCCGGCGGCTGCGCCGACGACAATGCTCGCGGCGGACGCGGGCACGGAGGGGGGGGACAGGACCGCGGACAGCAGTTCGCACGCCGCCACGTCCCCCCCCTCGACCTCCATCCCGCCGACGCGAGGGGGGGCGTTGTTGGCGCGCGGCAGCGTGGACGACGACACGAGGCCGCACAGGGCGCGGAGGGCCGACGCGTTCCGGAGCAGCGTGTCGACGGCCGTCGCCTGCCGCTCCTCCTCCTCATCCTGCGACCGCCTTTGTTCCTCGGAGAGCTGGTAGGCCTGCTGCGACGGCCGTTTCGCCTTCGGATCGCCGCCGCCGCCGCCACCGCCGCCGCGCTGGCTCGACGACGAAGTCGCCGGCGGACGGCGGCGACGGCATTGGACCTGGAGCTGCTCGAGCGAATCGAGGCAGTCGGTGGCGGTGGACGCCGAGAGGAATCGATCCAGGAGTACTTCGACGTCTACGCTGCTGGCGGGGGAGGGGGACGACATCGTGGGCGGGGGAGCAAAAGCCGCCTGTGCGATTTCCCTTTGTGTGGATGGGGGCTTGATAAGATTCACCCCAAGCCATCCGGTATTTTCAGCAGCAGTTCCGAGAATCAGACCAATCGTAAGCGAG
>JALLOS010000296.1:0-13979 GCA_036939435.1 Stephanodiscus minutulus
ACAGAACGAAGGCCTGCTGCCCTTGCTACGACGGCTCGCTCCCTGCCTCTATTCTTCTGTCATCACTAATTGTTCGTCATCATCAAATATTATCATGTCGTCCCAAAATCAGGCCCGGGTCAAGAACCGCGCCCCGGCTCCCATCCAGATCTCCGCGGAGCAGATTTTGCGCGAGGCGGCCGAGCGGCAGGAGCAGCACATACTCGATCCGATCGTCAAGATCCACGATGCCGAGGAATACCAGAGTCACCTTCGCGACCGGCGGAAGCACTTCGAGGACAACATCAGGTACCGTCGCGAGCACGTGGGGAACTGGGTCAAGTACGCGAGGTTCGAGGAGGACAATCGCGAATATGAGCGCGCGAGGAGCGTCTTCGAGCGGGCGCTGGAGGTGGACGTACGGAATCCGGAATTGTGGCTGCGGTACGCCGAGCTCGAGATGCGCAACGAGTTCGTGAACCGCGCGAGGAACGTCCTGGACAGGGCCGTGCAGCTGCTGCCCCGCATCGACTTCCTCTGGTACAAGTACGTGTACATGGAGGAGATGGTGGGGGACATCCCCAAGTGCAGGGCGGTCTTCGAGAGGTGGATGGAGTGGATGCCGGACGACAACGCTTGGATGTCGTATGCCAGGTTCGAGGGACGGGGGGGGCACATGGACCAGGCGAAGGAGATTATGAGGCGGTATGCCAATACCTACCCGTCGTCGAGGTCTTTTATGAGATTCGCCAAGTGGGCGGAATTCGAGGCCAATGATATCGAATTGGCTAGGACCGTGTACGAGAGCTCGTTGGTGGAGTTGGAGCCAGAGGAGAGTCGGCAGGCGAGGGTGTTCGGTCGATTCGCGGCGTTTGAGGAACGCCAGGGGGAGTACGACAGGGCTCGCGTCATCTACAAGCACGCCACCAAGTTGTTTCGACTGGGGCAGGAGCCGAAGAAACCCGCGCCGGGGGAGGAGGAGGAGGAGGATGAGGGAGTTCCTCAATGGGAACAGGACAAGAGGGACGAATTGTACAAGGCCTACATCGCCTTCGAGAAGAAGAGGGGGGACACGGCGGGTATCGAAGACATCGTCATCACGGGCCAACGCGCGGAGTACGAGAAGCGAGTCACCGCGGATCCCACCGATTACGATGCCTGGTTCGAGTATGCGAAAATGGAGGAAGAGAATCAGGCCGGGCGGGGCAACTCCACCGTCGGCGACGGCAAGGTGCGAGAGGTCTACGAGCGTGCCATTGCCAACGTCCCCCCCTCGTTCGACGACAAGCAACACTGGAGGCGGTACATCTACCTTTGGATCTACTACGCCCTGTACGAAGAGATGACGCAGCGTGATCTCGATCGCGCCTCCAAAATATACGACGCCTGCCTCGATCTGATCCCTCATTCCAAGTTCAGTTTTGCCAAGATATGGATAAATGCGGCCAATCTCCACATACGACGGAAGGACTTGGCGTCGGCGCGTAAATTGCTCGGGAGGGCCATCGGCTTGTGCGGGAAGGAGAGGCTTTTTTCGGAATATATCGCGCTGGAGCTGGCGTTGGGGGAGGTGGACCGATGCCGATCCTTGTATGCCAATTACCTGAAGGCCATGCCGCATAATTGTCGGGCGTGGTCGAAGTACGCAGATTTGGAGAAGTCAGTGGGCGAGACTGAGGTACGCATGCCCTCATTGGTTTGTTTGGCTCGATTTTTAGTCACTGATAGCACATTAACTCTTCTCGTATTTTCCCTTCTCTGCACCGTCAGAGATGTCGCGCCATCTACGAGCTGGCAATAGCTCAATCGGCACTGGACATGCCGGAGATGCTTTGGAAGAATTATATTGACTTCGAAATTGATGAGGGCGAAGGCGCCAAAGCTCGTTCCTTATACGAACGTCTTCTCAAAAAGACTGGCCACGTCAAGGTTTGGATCTCGTTCTCGCAGTTTGAAGGGACTGAGGTTGGAAAGGGCATTGATACAGCGAGGGATACCTTCAAGCGAGCACACGATCAAATGAAAGATGCCGGCATGAAGGAGGAGCGTGTGTTGCTCCTTGATGCGTGGCGTGTGTTCGAAAAGACTAAGGGCGATGCTCAGAGCCTGGCCAAGGTGGATGCCATGTTGCCCCGTCGCGTCAAGAGAAAGCGTATGAGATCAGACGAGAGCGGGGCTGAGCTAGGGTGGGAGGAGTACTTTGATTACCATTTCCCCAACGACGATGATGCAAATGCTGGGAATCTTAAGATACTGGAGATGGCAGCAAAATGGAAACAGGCGCAGCAGGCTCAGGATGACAGCTCTTCGTCTGATGAGGACGATAGTGATGACGAGTAGGATTAAACTGTTTGTTTTTAGACAGGAAAGAGTGGAGATATCCACACATGTTCAAACCCAGGACTACCTCTGAAATATGGTGAGTAGGATATGCCAAGTTTTTCGTAATTGTTTTGCAGAATGTATCTCCGGCTCTCGCGTATTCCCCATTAGTTTGGGTTGAGTAAACCATGCGTGACTCGGTCAACTTTTTGCTACATTGAATCAGAATATCATTATAGTTGGATGTCCTGCCTGTTTGTGGCACAGATGTCCTGGTTGATATCTAACATGCCATTCTACCTGCCATCTGTCTCTCATGCGCACGAGGTTTGGGTTACTGACCAATTTTCTTTTCTTCTGCCCATGTAAACAGATTCACTGAATGGGCCATTCAGCGAACAATACTCTCCTTTCTTTGTAATTCATGGATTGAAATTGAGCATCGTTTCATGCATCGCTTATCTCTACGTCCCATAAATCATCAAGCCCGAGATTTTCCAATGACCACTAACTTGCTAGAAGCAGAATATTTATCAAACTTGAAAAGTTATTCAACAGACGAGATCTGTTCCATAATTGTCTCTTCTATTCTTTTCCAATATTGTAGTTTGGCAGTCTGAATTTTGGCATCATCCATGCGATTAGCGGCGAACGATTTTTCTAGGTCTCGACAGAGCTCTGATTGTGGTATTTGGCACGATCGGAGAAGAGGCCTAAGTTCACTGTCTGAGGATGCATTTTCCACTTCTTCTCTCGCTTCCATGATTTCCATAAGAAATGTATTGTTCACAATGGACTAAGTACGCATACAAGTTCATGCAATAATCGAAAGGTTCAGACAGAATAGTTGAGAGAGAATGTTCAATGATTACAATTGGCATAACCCAACCTACGTACACTATCAGACTCTCCGATCGCTTGCCCATGAAGCTCTAATAAATGTAGAGCTCTTGCGAGGGGATCCTCGATAACACTATAAGCACGCGTCACGTCAGTAGCCATGGAAGCTTTCTGAGATTTTACTTCTTCGGAAGATGTCGTATGCCGATCAGGATGGAACTTCGTCATGAGATTTTTATACTTTGCCTTGAGTTCATCGGGGGATTGGGTGAAGGTGCGTCCGACACCGAGAATGCCGAAATAGTCCGGAAATGCCGAGGCGGCAGTCGACGCCGACATTCGCGCACAACTTTGGGTTCCATTTCGACGAAGTGGATGCAAGCAACCGCCGGTGGCTAATGATTTTGAGATGTGGTGGATCATATCTTGTCTTTCTCTCCTTCTTCCTCTCTAAAAGCGTCCGCTGATTTTGTCGTGTTTGATTCGGTGGGGGTGGGGGATGGGGATGTGGCTATGCATTTTAATTTTTTATTCTCGCCCGTTGTTACGAACCGTAAGTAAGTAAGTACCTACTTACTCTACTATTTATGAAGGGAGATACTGCTAGTCTGGTTAAAAGATGGTGAAGATTTCGGACTCAAACCATGATGCCGTCTGCCGTCTCTGTCTCCCTTTCATAGTCGCGGTTGACATTGTCACGTTCCTTCCTCTCTACTTAGCACTACTAGATGGCAAATGGGAAATTCACCGTCCGTTTCCGAGCTACCCCCTGAATGGGAGGATATCCTCCCTAACATAACTCGCGAAGACATCATGCGTTCGTCCCATAAGAACTGCAGGGTCGAGGAGGGCAAGTCCGTCTATCTGGACGACGATCTATTCGACCTCGACGAACATGTGCCCACGGCATTGGCAGTACTACGGGCCGCACCGCATCTCATGGATATTCGCTTCAGGCTAGTACCGGGTACACTGACCGAGGAGAGGTATTGGGCTGCACTTTTTGGAGTATTACAATATGGTGGGATTGATGTAGAGAATGTCGCTGGAAAGATAGACGACGACTACGAGACGGGAGACGAGGGCGAGAGACATGGGAAGGCCCAATCTCCTCCGGAACGACTTGGTAAAACAAAACACGATCTTATAGAATGCTCGTTGTGCTGCAAGTTATTCTGACTTTATCATGCATAATACATTCTCCTCAAACTCTCTCACACCAAAGAATGGGCGCACTATGATGATCGCAACGGACTCGAATCAAACTCAGATGCCATAAATACGCCCCCGTTTTACCTGGAGGAAATAAAAGCGCAGCAGGCTCACATTCACTGGCTGCAGAAAAGTCTTCGGGAGGCAAACCACAGGACGAGGAAGCTGGCTTTAGAACTGCACAAGGAACGAAAAAAGCGGCACGACGAAGACATCAATGATGGGGGCATTGGTGGGGAGGTACACTCGGGTCCTTTGATGAATGATTCGAAGTGTACATTGACATCAGCCCCACAGACACCGCATAAGGGAACGTGGGAAATGCACCGAGACTGCAAAGATTTCTTGGAGCTGGACGATCACTTGAAAGATAACTTGCGGAAAGAGAAGCAAAAACGGCTGGATGAAGTCCGTTCCCAGATGAAGTTCATTTTGGACACCGATGACATCAAAGATTCCTACGGAAAGTGGAGTTGCTGCGGTGAAGAGGATTATACAGCGAAGGGTTGCGATTGACCAATTGATGGGGCCGTGCTGGTCTACATCTGGATTGCTCACGCGAGTATTGTACAACTTCAAATTAATATTTGTATGGGATTCTTTATAGAAGATTATTAATCTCAGAAACCGGACTGAATCTACTTCTTTCGCGATAATGTTCTTTGTTTTTCTGCAGCCACGACAATTTTACTTGAATCGACCAGGAGACCCTTTCGATTTCGTACCATGCGTATATATTTTAAGGCGTTGTTGTCAAGGCCGGTTGACGAATCTCCAGTCTGCAGGTTTTGGCCGTAGTCTTCCCGTTCTTCTTCTGTAGTTGGGATCCAGAATGGGTCCTCATCCAGGACCTCCCAATGTGAGAAAACAAGCTCGGGTGCGGTTACCTCCCCACTGGATTTCTTCATCAGTTCCGGTGCCAAACCCTGTTGCAAAAGAATGAGGTTAGTCCTGCAAAGTACACGTATTATTCAGCCTGGAACACCATGGGCGAGGAACAATCAAAACTTACGAAAGACTCAGCCTGAGGTATTGTGGCAGTGACCTGGAGAGAAAAAGGTTGTCAATGAAGCAATTCTGATTCGAGTGGATATTTGAGCATCATGCATCACGACATGCCATTTATTCACTGACCTGGATTAAGTCCGTACCATCAACCATGGCATCTGTTACGACCTTGCCCCTTCTTTTCGATAAAACTGCATGCAGGGAGCCTAATCCAGCCAGCGAAGAATGAAGCGTCAGTCTAAGGTGACCTTCCACGAGACGCGCTGGTCTTGTTCTGAATTTCGAATCATTGAAGATGTTAGATGAGAGATGTAGAATCGAAAGGGGACTTGTCAAACTCCTAGTTTTGCTCGTGGAACTCACAACATCGCACACCTGATCCCTGATCTCAATGCGGCCACAACCATGCCTCCGGTAACGTCCCTCGCAACATTCTGTCCAATGGTGTGAATAATTGTCCTCACGGCAATTTCAACGGACTCCAAAATGACCGCAACGCCGCGAACTGGTTCTTCGCACAACGGTCCGGCGCGCATGGCGAGCTGAAACCCAGCCAGCGCCGATCCACGCATATCCTGTCTCCATTTTTTCAGCGCCGTTGCATCGGCATCTGCCGTCGAGGATACATATTCCGATGGATGACTGATGCAATCGAGTCCTCCACGGAGGAATTGGTGCGTCGCTTGATATTCATCGTGTCCCTCTGAGGCATTGGGCGTTTCGACCTTTTTACCATCCTCCTTCTGCGGCATATACACCTCTCCGTTCGCCGATTGAACTGCTTTCACGGTATACCCTTTAGATAGCGCGGGTGATTCCATTAGGGCATTGCCGTTTCCGTCGATATCCATAAGCGAGCCCAGGAGCAACTCTAACACTATGGGAGCCGTAAGTGATTTTTCATCGCTGCTGCCCCTCAATGCCTTTCCGACAGTAATGAGATCGTCCTCGCTACCATCGACGAGCTTTTTGCTTTGGAGGCAAGCATACACCGACCGTGGAAGCGGTACTGCCCTGATGGAAATGGCAGCGCCGCGGCCGGACAATATCGTCCTGCAGCGGCCTCTGCTGGCATGAGCGAGTCCTTCCTCGTCGCAATACGGAGGGATCGTCGACTGTCGTACCGGTGGACTCCTGTCGTCCAAGAAGGAATCGAAGTCGTCCTCGTTGTCGAACCAGACCGTGGTCTCGCAGAACGGCGTGATGGGGTCCGATATTCTCAGTTCGATATTGTCGCAGTATATCCTCTTGAGGTCGAGTATCGATTGTTCCAGGTGTATTTCTCCGAGGCACGCCAGGATCCTCTCTCCCTTCGCCGTGGCCGTTAACTCCACGGACGAATCAGCGAGGGACAATTTCAGGAGTCCTCTCTCCAGAGTTTCGGCGTCTTGGGACAGAGAAACGCGTTGCGAGGTCAGTAAATAATGCTGACGGTGGTGGGCTGCCGTGGAAACGTCCGTTTCGCACACCGCAAATGGAACTCACCCGATGCCGATACCGGCTCCACGTTCACTTTCACCAGCGGCTGCAGCCCGAAATCGAACCCGCGCAACGGCATGCATCCCCTCCTATCGCAGAGCGTCACCGTCTTCAACTGAAGCGCCTCCAGATTGTATATCGCGCATATATGCCCCGCCGGCACCGAGTCGACCCGTATGAACGACGAGCCCATGAGCAGGTAACACCGAATCCTTTGCCTCGGTATTACCACCACGTCGCGGTCGTCGCCGCCGCATCCGTCGTACCGCGGACCGAACGCGTAATATTCGACGTCGTCCGATAGGAGAGTACCGCAGAGGACGCGCGCCAACCCCATCAGTATGTTGGCCGACGGCGGCAGATGGGCGAGGTCGGGGTCGGTCACGGACGCACGACTCGTCGACGTGAATTTGCACACGTGCGCCACGGTGGGGACGTCGTTTCCTCCGGTGTCGCACCGTCGCGCGGCCTCTTGGATCTTCCTGAATCCCTCCATCGCATCATCATCGGCGGCGGCTGCTGCTGTCCCGTCTAACGACGAGCGGCGGGGTATTCGAAGGGCGAGCGCCCTCCTGCGATGGCCCGACGACGCGTCGGCGGGGGAGGGACCCACCTCGCAGACGGCGTCGAGTATCGCGTCGCTCAGCGGCCGGTACCGGCGGAGCACCGCGGACGCGACGGACGATTCCGACCCGGCGCCCACCCGGGATAGGATCGCCTGCAGCTCCTGCGCGGTTCTCGGCGGGGGCGTGCCGCCGCTAGTCCCCGGCCGTGGCGAGAAAACGGAGGGAGACGTGCTCCCCGCCTGCAGGGCGGATACCACCCGTTCCATTCCGGGAGTGGTAGCCTCGATCTTGGCGTGCTCCGTCTTCCTTTTGTTGTTGCGTGCGATCCCACCGTCGGTCGTCGTTCCGAGGGAGGCCCCGCCGGCGGCGAATAGCTCGCTCTTCAGCCCCGCCGAAGCGGCCGCGCGCGACACGCCCTCGTATACCTCCCACAGCGGCCCAAGCGCGTACTCCGCGAACATCGGCACGCCGCTCCCACCCTGATGTTTCCATTTCAGGACCTTGCCCGTCTCGGCGTTGTACTTGGTGTCGCCGAAGAGGTAACGTCTCATCAACTGCGGTTTCAGAGGCACTGTACCCGACCGGAATAGCGACCTCGCCAACGCGGGTACCGTGAATCCCCATCCGTGCAACGCCGACGCGAACACGACGTTGCCCTTCGCCGGGTCGAAATCCCATGCGCACGCATCGGCATCCCGAGCGGCGGCGGCGGCGATGGCGCCGCCGTCGTCGTCGTCCACGACGTCGCCGCCTCCTCCTCCGTCTTCTGCGCCGGCGGTGTCGTCCCCGCCCCCGCCGCCCCCGTCCGCATCGTCCGTCGCGACCGCCGAATTGAGCATGGACGCGCACGCCGCGTTCACCGTCTCGACGAGCCCGCGCATCCTGACGTACGCCTCCGCGACGTCCAGCCCCATCTCCGCGCACAGCCGGTCCACCTTGTTGATCACGAGTATCGGCACCAGCCGGTGCAGGTACGCCTCGCGCACGAGCGAGTGGGTCCGCGCGCACAATCCCTCGACGGCGTCCACGACGAGGATCGCCGAGTCGCACAGGAGGAGGGAGGACGTGACCTCGGCGGAGAAGTCGACGTGACCGGGAGAGTCGATCAAATGCACGACCATGTCGCGATGGCGGTGGATGGCGGCCGATGATGCATTGCCGCTGCCGTCATTATCACTCTGTTGGGATGACGGCGACGGCGACGGCGACGACGACGTCCCCGTCCCCGTCCCTCCTCCTCCTCCTCCTCCTCTCGGCTTGGGCGGTACGTACGAATGTCTCAATCCAATGGCGCTCGCCCTCATGGTAATCCCTCGCCTCTGCTCCTCGGGATCGCTGTCGAGGTAACGCAACGTGCCCGCCAATCGCTCGCTTATTATGCCGTTCGATTCGATTAGATTGTCGGCGAGCGTCGTCTTGCCGTGATCGACGTGGGCGATGATCGTTACGAGGCGGGTGGAGTCGGGTGGGGGCAGCATCTCGTCGTCGTACAGTATATATGATTGATGAATGGATGGATGGATGGATGGATTTATTGATTGATTGATTGATTGATTGATTGATTGATTGTCAAATTAAACGCGCCCGTCTTGGGATTAGATGACAGTTCGTGCTACGTATACTCTCTTTAGAGATAGAGAGAGATGCATTGTTGATATTCTGGTAGGCCGTCCACTATCTTCATAGTACTATCTATTATTTGGGTGGATTTATTCTTCAAAGAGTTGGTTGTTTTGTGTTGGTGTTGTGGTTTTGTGGGCGGAGGATGGAAGAAAAGGGAGGGGGAACGAAGGGGCGACGACAGACGGTGCCCGAAATGGTTGGAACTTCTTTTCTTCTCTTCGTATGCATGCCATCAACCATCCCCCATCCCATCCAATCAACGCCACCCATCCACGCCACCCCCCAAAGAACAACGTCTCCATAGATAGATAAGAAGCAGATTCATTACGGAGGAGTAACTCGCGCGCAGTTCGATATCGAGAGCATCGTATAATAGAGGTCCACCATAAAAAAGGGGCAAACGCCGTAACGTAAAACATCATGTCTGCCATCGCCATGGTTGCACTTCTATTCCTATCACCCATCCATGGTCGCACGATGTTGTCTCGAATCGCCTCGCCGACGAAGATATCTGCGGCATTCGTCATCGACGCCATCATCCCCACGCGCCGTCGTCGTCCGGCGCACGGTGGATTGTCTACTGCCGCATTCTCTTCTTCTTTTCGGAAACGACGAGCGACATTTCCAGTCGCCTCGACGACGCCAACTTGCATTCCTAGATCTTCCACCAAAGAACCGATGACAGAAACATCCACGGCAATAATGCCGCCGACAATCCAGGCCGCGGCGGCGGCAGAACAACCGCTCACGGTGAATCTTCTCACCCTACCACTGCCGGAACTCGAGACGCTCCTCACGTCGTGGGGGTATCCCGCATACAGGGGGAAGCAAATCCAGAATCACATATTCTCCAAGGGCGTTACCGATTTCGATGAGATGTTGGACCTGCCCAAACAACTCCGATCGGCCCTGAAGGAGAGGGCGACCGTGGGCTCCCTCCATTTGGAAGTAGAGCAAGTCAGTCAGGACGGGACGATAAAGCGGGCGTACCGATTGCACGACGGACAGATGATCGAGAGCGTGCTCATGCCGTACGAGGACGGCAGGCGGACGGCGTGCATATCCAGCCAGGCGGGATGCGCCATGGGGTGCGTCTTCTGCGCCACCGGACAGATGGGCTTCGCGCGGCAACTCACGGCCGACGAGATATACGAGCAGGTGGCGCGGTTCGCGACGGAATTGCGGGGGGGCGGCGAGAGGCTGTCGAACGTGGTGATGATGGGGATGGGCGAGCCGCTCGCGAACTACCGCAACGTCATCGACGCGATCCGACGGATGAATGCGGAGCTCGGGATAGGAGCCAGGAAGATCACCGTGTCGAGCGTTGGGGTCGTGCCGAACATCCGCAGGCTGATGAACGAGGATGGCCTGCAGGTCCGCCTCGCCCTGTCGCTTCACTGCGCCACGGACGACGAGCGAACGGCGCTCCTACCCGCGAATCGACGGTACGGTGGACTCGACGAGCTCATGTCCGCCGTGCGCGAATACATCCAAGTCAAGAGGTCGAGGGTCACGTTCGAGTGGGCTCTCATCGAGGGTACGAACGATTCGAGGGAGGTGGCGCGGACACTGGGACGCCTCCTCCAGAGGCACGGCATCCGATCGGATATGGCGCACGTAAATCTAATCCCGTTGAATCCCACGGGCGGGTACGGAGGCGGTCCGTCTGGTCGGAGCAACGTGCAAAATTTCGTGAACGTATTGGAGAAAGAGTTCGGTGTCAGCGCCACCCCGAGGATGAGGAGGGGAATCGACATCAATGCCGGGTGCGGGCAGTTGACGGCGAGTGTGAAAAAGAAGGACGATATGCGAGTGATGTCGATGGTACCTGAAAATGGGAGTCTTCTGATGGTCGGGGTTTACGAAGACGACGACGACGAAGTGGGATTTTTTCATGACGGCAACTCTCGTGTTGATGATGAGAGACATCATGATGTGGGAGGTGAATTGCAAGACCTGAGTCATGGTTCGGTGGTAGACTTTTCTATCGATGATGAATTCATCAATCTAGACGAAGACATGGATGCAGAGCACTTCGTGGACCCAACTTTTGAAGACGAGCATGAGTTGGCCGAGGCCGAGCGACTGATAGCGCTCGTCAAAGGTTTAACGCTCCAACAAAATCCTTTTACTCCCAGCACATCATCGGGTACGGATACCTCGCCCCCTGAGCTTTCCGTGGAATCGAAAGTAGTGAAGTCGACGACGATAACGGACGAGGATGCGATACGAACGGCGAAGCGACGGCGAAAGAAACTCCTGAAGCAGCTAGATTCCATTCAAATATTGAAAGATATGGAAGCTGCGGGGAAGGTGCTGAATCAAGAACAGTTGGACAAGATTTCTATGGAGAAACAGTGGAGTAATGAATTGGAGAGCGTAGAGCATAATTTGATGTAAACATTTAAGGAGGTGTTTGGCAGCGTAACCAGTTTCTTTTCCGGCGGCTTCTTTTTGGCAATAAAAGGGATATGAGTCCCCAGCCATTACCATAGAGGCAACATGAACATCTCTTGGCAAGTCGACTCTTCTTTTCGCCATCCTAGGAGCTAATCACCGACAAACTGCTTTGCAGTTGCTGGGTGTATCTCTCCAAAGCCATTATAATTTCATCGTCCCCCAGTTGTCTCTCCTGTTTCTCTCTGTCGATCATTTCCTTCAAGTCATACATTTTGTTCTGGATCGTGTATTGCAAGTCATGTTCGGCCTGAGAACGGAGTCTTTCGTTGTCCTCGATCCTCTTTTGCAATTCCTGTGAGATTTGCTCACGCTCGCCGATCTCTTTCTCAATTGCACCAAAAATGTCAGAGGAATGGTCGTCCATCTGTTTCAGTATACGGCCTTCCCTGTTCAAACGGTCCGTCCTCTCTTCTGCCAATTCCTTCTGAAACGTTTTCAACATTTCCATCAGCTCCTTCCCCCTTCGTTCCATATCTTTTGGCACGGCATCCTTCTCCTCCTCAAACCGTGCACTCAGCTCCTCCACCTTCTGTTGCACCGACGCCAGCCGCTCCTCCATATGCAAACTTCGCTCCTTCAATATCCTCTCAAAGTTTCGCTCCATCTCCTGGATTTTCTGCGTGCAGCTTTTCTGGATGGCGTGAGTGGATTGGATGCGACGCTGGGTTTCAACCGTGAGAGCTCTCTCGGCGGCGGTGAGTTGAATCACCACCTGGGCCAGGGAATGTTCTTCTTTTTCCTTTCTCATCTGCGGACGATGGATGTAGGGTGTTTGGAGGGATGACACTAATTGAAATTAATGGAATAAGCAATGTGTGATTTGGAGGAACTCACCCTGGAACGTTCCTTCATCGACGCTTCAAATGACCCGTCCCCCAAAACCATGGACGAAAGGAGCTTCTGGCCTGGAGATGGCTGGCCTGGAGATGGAATAATGGCATTGCTGTTGCCACCTTCGTCGAAACCGTGACGTGCATCGCTCATGATGCCGACGGGATTGATGGTGGTGTGTGCGGTGGTTGGTTTCCCAAAATGCACAGAGCCCAGCAAAGATAGTATTCCTACGCGCGATTGTGATCCGTACTCACACTCATAAAACTCACTCACCAATGGCCATCGCCGACCATCAACATCTTCCAACTATTGCAGTACTGCACTACGCCACTGCTTGAAAGATGGCACGGTGGCTCAGCGCGTACAATATTACACTATTACACGCGCTTGTGTTATTAATTTCTGGCGTAGATTCACTCACCTTCCCCTACAAGCGATCGCGCATCAGCGGACACGAAATCCTTCGTCGAACGGCACTTCAACACTTTGCTGGAGAGCCCAGTGACGACGAAAATGCCATCCAGCCAAATAATCGATTGATGGTATTTGGACTTGGGAACGTGGGATCATTGATTGCCGAACGGAGCTCTTCCCTGCAAGTCGTAAACAGCACTTTTTTCAATGTTGTTTTGGGAACGACTCGCAGTACGAAGTCAATACCTGGCGTACAAGCCATAAGTTTCGATGCCTACAGAGAATTGGAGGAAGTTCTCCCATCGTGCACTCACATTCTTGTAACAATCCCTCCAGTGGAGACGCCGACCGATTTAGGTGGCGATATCAATGCCACCCTTGTAGGAGGACGACCGAGGCGGTGGAAATACTTCTGCGACGCTGTTCTCAATCATCCTAATTTCTGTCTCCAAGATTTGGTCCCAGCTAACACTTGGATCGGATTCATTTCCTCTACTTCTGTTTATGGCAATCATGACGGCAAGTGGGTCACTGAAGATTCAGAAGTGAAATTTGAGCCCGGTACCAAAGGAGATTTGTATTATAGAGCAGAGGAGGAGTGGAGGAGGGCAGCACATGAATGTGGCTGGAGGTTGCATGTCTTTCGTGCTTCGGGCCTATATGGGAATACGCGCTCGGCAATTCATACAATTCGCAAAGGAAAAGTCGAAGCATCTGTGCCTAATGGCAGATCAAAAAGAAACTTTCCTACATCACGCATACACGAAGAAGATGTAAGCCGTGCTATAATTTCTGTCATGATGTGCAATGAGCCTGCAACTGGAGCTTCATGTCTTTGGAATCTTGCAGATGACGATCCCGCAGACCGAGGAGAGGTCATGTTGTATGGAAAAACTCTTCTCGATGAAGCATATTTACTTCCGCCAAGGATAACGGAAGAAAGTCGTTCGCCATCCGCTAATCCACATAGAACCGAAAGAGAAAGAAGGAGGTCGACTGACAGAAAACGCGTAAAAAATCAAAGAATAAAGGGTCTTCTTCCTGATGGTGAATTAATCTATCCAACTTATCGAGAAGGTTTGCGCTCTGTTTTGGATTCTAATAGAAAGGAATGGTTTGGGTTTTCTGAATGACAAACTGTTAGCAACCAAGACAACCGAAAAGAAAAGTAATGACCTGTAGCAAATAGATATTACTACTGCAGATTTGATAAGTTCTTGAACAATTCGCGAGTTATTACAC
>JALLOS010000297.1:0-19715 GCA_036939435.1 Stephanodiscus minutulus
GTGGTACCTAGTCATAATTAAAAGTATTACTACGGAAATTCCTAACAACTAATCAGAGAAGGAAGCGCGCCATATTCCAGCAATAAATCGTGTCACCCTATCTCGCGCCCGCCCCCTAATGTGTGTGTGTCTTTGGTCATGGGGTGGCGGCGACGGTGAGGAAGCGCGAATAGAGAGAGGAGCGGTCCGTCGACCCCCGCGCTATGGCGGCACGTCCCGGGGGGGGGGGTGTCATATCGCATCACCGTAAAATGAGACTCAAGAAGGGGTCCAGAATACGCGTTTGGATAATAGTGCCCCTCCTGTGTTGTCTGGCTCTGGCGTGCCTCTATCCGTCGATGCTGTTCCGACAGTACAATCTTGCTGCCTCGACGGGGGGTGGGGGCAACGACAGGGGGGGTGACACTGCACGCGCATCATATCCGTCGTCGTCGTCGTCGTCGTCGTATTCTCGATCGCGGCAGCTCGATGATATCCTCTCCAAGTATAATCTCACCTCCGCCATCCTGGCCCGATCGTATCCGAAGGCGACCGTCCCAAACGCCAATCGATCGATGGCATTCCTCCACATCGGCAAGACCGGCGGATCGACGATATCGACTCACCTGCGTCACGGATGCCGCACGAACAATCCGATGCCGTGCAAAGATCGGAATGACGGATGGATAACCAACGAGACGTCGACGTCGAGGCGGATCGGAAGTTACTACCACCTCGAGGACGTACCGTCCGACAGGCTCCGCGACCTCACGACGATAGTTACCGTGGTTCGCAATCCCATGGCACGGTTCGCGTCCGCGTTCGCGTGCGGTCACCCGTCCAACGCGGTGGCCACGGACAGTTACGTGGATATCGAATCGGTTCACAAGTATAGCTGCTTCCCGACTCTGGGTTACCTGGTGAAAGCGGGAATGGGTCGCGCATTGATACCGTGGAATATGGCATACCTTCGGAAGGGAAGACCGGTGAATGGAGGTCGGATCGTCGGGAATAGGATCGTCGCGGGAGGAAAAGTTCGAACCGACGACGTTCGGTACAATTGCACCGAATTGGCACTCGTCGCGTTCTTCGGCCTGAACGAATCGCGGACGGAGTCCGTCGTCGGCGGCGACGTCGAAGCCGCGGATCATCCGTGGTTCACTCACATGTCCTTCAACTACAGACGGTATTACCGAAGCATGCCCCCCGGGAAGGAACTCATCGTGATGCGGACCGATCACCTGCGGGAGGATTGGGAGGGAGTACATCGGTTGTTGGGCGGCGATGACGCATGGGCGGATACGGCCCATCATCCCTTCCTGGAGAACGAGAGGAACGTGTCCGGGAATTACAGGACGAAGGAGAGGTGGTGGATCGATACACCCGAGGAGCAGCTCTGGCTTTGTATGTTGCTGCACGACGAGATACGCCATTACATCATGATAATTAGCAGGGCCGTGAATTTGGACGAGGACGATTTGTTCGAGGCCCTGGTCGACGTCGACGGGATGTGCAACGAAACGCGCGTGCGAGGTAACGCAACATCCCTTCTTTGATTGTAAGCGATGCCCACGTTTGGGTAAAATATCGATCTATCAAATTTTGTACGTGTAATCGTCACGGCAAGTATACACCAGCCTCATCCTGACAGTTCTTCCGGAGAACCCCATTATCATTACGATGCATACCCCCAAGGTCCTAGATACGATATCACATCTGTGTAGTCGAGGCAGAGGGACCTTGATAGTGAAATGCTGGGACTTCCGCGTGTGGATTCATTTTCGGCATAGTCTCCATCAACATAGATTGCGATATCAACCACTATCCTCATCGAGCGACGATGGTCTCCGTCTAATTGATGAGGAAACGCTTACTTATGAAAACACGACACTAAGCAGTAACAAAAAGAACATTTTAAGCCTAAAAAATGAGTTGCGAATCTCTATCCAGGGACATTCGGTCTTCGCCGGATCGTAGCTATTCACCATGCCAAGGAATCGACGACTTGTGAGTACCAGAATACCCCCATCTCACTGAATCGGTTCTTCATTTCCCAAAAAATACCAGATGTGTTTGTTTCCATTTTTTTACACTTTTTCTATCCCAATCAGGCCTGTTCGAACGATGACACTTACGTGGCCGCTCTACCTGATACTCCATGAATCCGCCCCCCGGATAGGCAACATTAAAAGTAAGAAGAAACTCTTTCCCCTAACTCTCTACTCCTTTTGCTTCTCCTCCCACTCCTTGGCGCTCGCCTTCAACCTATCGATCATGCCGAAGTAATCGAACTTCAAAGTCCCCTGTCCCTTATTCTTGCAGTATCCCTCCTCGGGGTAGTATTTTTCGTGATCGCACTTACCCCCGAAGAAGGTGGGGATGTCGTCCTCGCTGTGCATCATCCACTCCTTCAGTATCTCGCACGCGTCGGCCTGGTCCTTCAGTAGGAACTTCCCGGCGAGTCTCCCCGGCATGAGCGGCATGAGGAGGTTCATGACGAATTGGATGATCGATCCGACGGGCGCCGAGAGGAGTACGTTCAGCCGGTCGGGGTACCCCTTCACCAGCGCCTTGAGGACGTTGATCATGAAGCTGGGCACGGGGGGCGGGGGGCTGTTGGAGTCGCTGATGACCACGAAGTCCGTGACGCCCTCGGGCATGCACTTGATCCCGGCGTCGGCGACGAGAATGAGGGCGTTGACCTCGGCCTCGACGTTGGGGTACCACGGCTTGCGGCCGCACCGGATCCACAGGATCGGCTTCCCCTGCTTGGTCACGCCGTGCCAGTAGATGGACCCGTTGTTCAGGGAGTACGCGAGCGCCTTGGCCTTCGTGAGTTTCTCCGGCTGCTCGACCGCCTCGGTGGCGGTCTCGGGTCCGTTGGCGAGGTGGACGAGGGATTCCAAGTCCGGCGCCCCGCACTGCTCTCTCCATTCCATGACGTGTGTGAGTTTCTCCATGGTGTATTCGATCGGGCGGCGGACGGTGGGGTCCTTGGAGTAGGGTTTGGAGGCTACCGATTTGACGTAGGCATCGCTGCGGGGATGTGCAGAGAGGAGTAGGAGTGAGAGGAAGGAGGAAGGGGGGGGGTAGTTTGAGTGTTTTATTGGTCGAGAATGTAAAAAGGGCATGGTTTGGTGCATAATAATATACGCGAGATGTCGTGCTCAAAATAAAGCCATTTGGAAAATAGAGACGGCCCACCTCCTCCCCATGCGTAATTAAATGTATTATTCCGACAATCGAATCTCACCTCATATAGGTGTAATCTTCCGGAAATTCGCACGCCAGCTCGGCCCGCATGATGCTCATCTCCTCCTTCGTAACCTCGAACTCTCCGGCGGCGGCAACGTCCTCGTCGTCGTCTTCCTCTTCGATTTCGGCCTTGGCGGCATCCACCTCCTCCTTCGAGACGGCGACTTCGAGCGTCTTCCCCTCGTCGCTTGCCATGGTATTTTGCGTTACCTTCCTGGGCGGATAGAAGGTGGTGATGGGCCGCTTCGATAGAATTAACTCCTAACGGCAATGACACCTTGGTCAACTGGGAATCACAGAATCCACACAGGCAAAAGAGAAGGAGCGATTCTGGTGTTGGTGTTTGGGGGAGAGATTCTGCTTGTAAACGGTCACTCTATGGAATTTTTGTCATGGGGCATCATATGTATTCCTTCGTGGGGAATTAATCGTGAGAAATCGAGTCGGGCCGCTACTATGGTATCTACCTACAATACGTTGGAAAAGCAACACTCAAACGCAAAGAGCCTCAACCCCAACACCCCCCAACTTCATTCTCGCAACACTCCGCGACCAGCGACAAGCGACGAAAAGCAATGAAGGTTGTAGGCATCACCATCCTGCGCACAGGGGCGTCATTGCCCGATCCAATTCCGCTGTCAATGGCTTGCGACTTGAGTTCGTACGGATTTTTCCAACGGCAGGTGAGTCGCGAGACAGCATGTATTGCTGGAGGTCGTTGGGAATGGATAACAACATGGGGGATGATTTTGTTCAGTGTGCGGATTTCGGTTTGTTACTTGACCGGGGGAGGGGGGGGGGATTCGCAAAATTCTCGGTGTTCGATCGGGGTCTGGTATGGCGAATGCTCCTCTCTGGCCTGATCACCCGATGTCGTTTTCGACGCACTGATTTCGACGGATTACACATCATGCCCTTCTTGGATTTTTTCTCACACTCATCTTCTGACCCCCCCCCTATCCCCCCCCCCCTTCCAAATTTCCAACAAAAAAATTATCCAAAAGGGCGTGAAAGAAATGCTTACTTTCTTCTCCAAAACATTCTCCAAACGAACTGAACCCGGCCAACGCCAATCCATCACCAACGAATCCTACGTCGTCCACTGCTACACCCGCTCCGACGGCCTCGCGGGTGTCGTGACCACGGACGCCGAATACCCCGCACGCGTCGCCTTCGTCTTGTTAACTCAATTGCTCGACGAATTCACGACCACGTTCGGGGGGAGCTGGAAGACGATGGAAATGTCTGTGGAATCCTCGCCGTTCCCGCCGCTGGAGAGTTACCTCGCGAAGTACCAGGATCCGGCGAGCGCCGATAAGGTCACCAAAATCCAAAACGATTTGGACGAGACCACGACTATATTGCACAAAACTATCGATGCCGTTTTGGAAAGGGGGGTGAAGTTGGACAGTCTGGTGGAGAAGAGCGATGATTTGAGCAGGCAGAGCAAGATGTTTTACAAGCAGGCGAAGAAGACGAATAGCTGTTGCGTGATCAGCTAGGCGTTTATTTTTGCGTAGTGAAGTGCGCTTGCTGAGAGTGTGATGAGGCGAATTTCCTCTCGTGATGATTGGTGTTTTTTTCTTCATATGGCAAAGGTCGGTCGATATTTAGGCAGAAGGATTTGCTGTATGGCACCAATATCTGAACCAAATGAAACGTGAGGAGTGGATTCGCGACAAAAAAGTGCGTGGCATCGGTTGAAAATTAATTGGATCTAAATTTTTCTGTAACCATAGAGCAAAAAGTATGAAAGAAGTAATTTTGGGTGAAGTAGAATCTTGACTGCAGCAACATTTGAATCAGTGTATGCTTCATATCTGCATGCGGGATCCCACTATCTCAAAAAAATTTAAAGTGATCACAACACCCCTTATAACTGAAGTGTTCTGTAATAGGGAGAATTTCTTGTGTATGGAATCAAATTTTTGTATATATTCATGTATCAATGAGAGGCTCAGGGAAGATCAACAATTTGAGCAAGAACCCAACTCTTGGAAACAATTTGTGGAAGTATTATTGCGCCTAGGCTCTCAAAATCATTTTTCAATCCTTGTGTTGAACTAACACAGACTGACCTCAGCTATCCGCAGTTCTTTTTCTATGATGCCTTCTAAGTCCTTTTCATGTTGTGGCATGAATTTGGACAATGGGGGGGGAGCACCATGGTCACATGCTGTTGATGTTGGCGGAAGGTCGATCGCACAGCACACATGGGGTAGGTACTTAAAGTGTTAATCTAGAGCTAGATAAACAACGCACAACAGATCGCATCCGCATGGTGATCAAAATTGCCAGTGATTTGCCTGCATTTATTGTTGTCGTCGATTTCGATTGGTCCCACAACTTTAGCTAAAGACCATGGTATGGTCGTAATAATCTAGAACTGAGTTATTGCTTTATTCTTATCATTCATATTAACAGAATTACCCCGATAAGGGTTTGGACGGAAACAAAAAACTCCCGCCCCGTAGATATCCTACAGTAGGAACAGTACCAGAAATCCGTCGAGCATCAACACAACTCCCCCCACAAACATTATCACCATGGTGTTCCGTTCGTCCACTCTACGGTGTTGATTCAATCAATCCCCCCAATCCGACGCATGGGTGGCCATCCGAAGGGTTTGGCCGAGAGCGCTGTTGCGGGGTTTTATATAAATTGATAAAATAACAGAGAAATTAATTAAACTCTACAGCCAATCTTGTTTTCGACGAATCGCTCCCCTGCCGCCAAAAATGATTGCCGAAACAGCATTCATCGTTGACGGGGGGCACCCAAACAATACGAATAGACTAATAACAGAGTAATGAACACATGTCTCGGTTTTTGTTTAAATTAATTATTACTATGTTATTTAGCTACTGTTGTGGGCGACAATGAAATTGGCGACAACACAAGTGCAGGCAAGTCGCTGGCAATTTCGATTGCCATGGCAATGCAGCGATATTATGCGGGGCCCATCGCCCAACGAATCACATCCGGGGCTTCACACAAAGCCACTGAATGCCTCTATAAGGCGAGTGCCAGCGCCGTATCGCCCCGGCGGCCGTCATGGTCATTGAATTCGTTGAGACAACACAAAACACTAACAAAACCCCTTTTTAGCTAGCAACTACGGTACATTTCAAGTGCTAGTTGTTTGTGAGAAATTTGTACCCCAAAACAGACCCTCTACTCAACTCATCGATGCGACAAGCTCCGTAAAAATGTGAAACACCACGATTGGAGCTGAAGAGCTCGCACACATTTACAGCTATCAAATGTTTTGAGCGGACAACAATTTGAACAGTTATTGAGGTATCACAAAGCTTGTTAAAAGTTGGGCGCATATCTGCACCCATAGGCATAGGGGTAAAGATGTTAACCTAATGGACACCATCCGCTTAAAGTGTCAATCTAGAGCTAGAAAAACAACACATAACAGCTTGTATGCGCATGGTGATCAAAACTGCCAGTGAATTGCCTGCATTTTTTGTTGTCATCGATTTTCAATTGTCCCCACAACTTTAGCTAAAGACCGTGTTAAGGTCGTAATAATCTATAACTGAGTTATTGCTTTATTCTTCTAGTTCATATTAACCTAATGGACACCGCTGTTGCCAATGGATGCCGTGTTGGCCATCCTTCTCAGCGATTTATAAAATAACATGATTAGCAGTAGAATTAAATTTTTTCCATTCATGTAAAATCCCACCACAGCGACCTTGGCCGACCCTTTCCAGAGAGGGTCCTTGCATTGGATCGGGTGAATCCATTGAATCCACACGGCCGGAGGGGCACACAGCTTACCATACCTTAGTGGTGATTTTTGTGCTGGGGGGTTATGTTCAGAGACGGCAGGGATTCTGCACCTGGTCCCATGTAGAAATCCCATGGGGCGGGAGTTTTCTGTTTCCACCAGAACCCTTATTGGTTAAGCTGTTAACAGCACCTTTATGGTGAAGAACACAAAACACTATATCAAAAAACTACTTTTATTTGCCCCCCAAAATGGGGGTTTTGAGACACAAAAAGGACCCTCTACTCACATCATCATCATCAACGCCACAATTAGTTGTAAAAAGCTGAGGTGGCACAATTGGAATTGGAGCTGAAGAGATCAGCTACATTTCTAGCTGCTTATGTTGAGAGAGACCACCAAGTTGTGGACGACTTATTTCATCTGAAACGGAGCTCAAAAAAAAGTTGGCACATACCTACATGCGCCATTTTGCGGTTAGGCTGTTTAAAAGAAAATTTTAGTGACATTGCCAGAGGTGGTCCCGGCCATTCTTGTTTCTCGGTGGGGGCTCATTTAATGATAAAATCACTTTGTCCTGACCTAGATCAGGGTGTCCCAAAAAATGGCTCCAGTAATTCTCATGATGTGTTGCCGGATATAAATATTGGCAAAAACGAGTGAATTCGACCCTTGTAGCATTAGAGGCTAGGTTGTGCATTTTTTTTCCCCTTCCGGTTCCTGACTGGCCTCATTTTTTGGAATCCTCAGATTTCTGCGGATTGCTTAGGATTCCGCGGAAGACACGTCGGAATTAAATAATTCCAGGGCAAGAATAATTTGTTCCGGAATCCTCTGGAACCCGGAATACGGCTGGAATCTGGAGGAAAGGACCCATGAAACATGGTAATCTGTGCCACATGTACCGAACATTCACCAAAAAGACACACAGAAAACAGGTGTCAACGATGGTATTCTGCTGTCAGCTGCTGCTGCTACTCTGCCCCGCCGCAAGCTGCTAGGCCGTGCTGCCGCCACTGCTGCCACTGCTTGGTCAGAGGCAGCAGCAGCGGATCTGGCATGGCGGCCTGAGGTGGTGGCAGCGGTAGCAGCAGCAGTGGTGGAAGTGGTGGCAGCAGCGGCACAATCCTCTTTCTTGTTGTTGTCGTAATCCTCCTCCTCTTTGCTTGTCCTCCTCATCGGCATCATCCTTCCCGTTTTCGTCGCCTGCTTCTCTTTCCGCAGGCAGCTGCTCGCCAGCCTTCAATGCACAATGGTTGGTTGTTGTTTGCTCTTGTCTACTGCTCTCTTTGTCGTTGCCCGCCGTCCAGCGACCGTCGATTGCGGGCTGTCCTTTGTCACTCTTCGGTCCCGACGCGGTCATCGTTGTTGTTGTCGTCGCGGGTGGCTGCGCGGGCCTGTTGGCGGATACGAAGCCGTGACAGAGGACCAGCTAGTCCTCCAGCGCTAGCGGCCATTGTCCTCGTCTCAGAGGCGGAAAGGCGCGGTGGCGGCCGGACGAAGCCGCGCACCGCGCTGCCCATCTGGCTATGCGGGTAGTATGACCCCCCGCCTCCGCCAGGCAGTCGCGTCGTCTGTCCTCCTCTCCGCGGTCGACATCCGTTGAGGATATGGATGACAACGACGACGATGTTGACAACGGCGGCAGCGGCCTCTGGCAATGTGGACAGAGGGACCTCGTTGTCATTGTTCTCGTCTTTGACGAAGACAACGACAAAGACAACGACTGCATTGTCGAGGCAGAGCAGTGGGGCGGGACGGCGAATCTGCTGATTGGCGGCGCGGCAACGACCACCGCCGTCTTCCTTGTCCTTGTCCTCGTTGGCGTCATCATCTCCGGCATCAGATTCGTTGTTGGCATCGTTGGCATTGTCACGTTACGGGTCATCGCATTGTTGTTGTTGTTGTCGCTGGTCCCCACAGCCTTCGCTGCCGCCATCACCCTAGTCTCCGTCATCGTGGCAGACGTTGTTGTTGCCGCAAAAGCCGCCGCTGCAGCCCTCCATCGACGGTTGGTTGTTGTGTCGCCTACTCATTCATCTACCGCTTTTGTCATCGTGCGATTGTCAACACTTTCGCCGCCGGCCGCCATACCCTATCGCCAACCTTCACCAGCCGCTGTCCTATCCATCAACCTCACCGCTCTCGTCGATGGTTGGATGTTGTGTTCTCCACACGCCTAGCAGCAAACCAACTGAACCACCAAGCTGAAATAGTTTTCATGTTCCCACATTTGGACTTATTTTGACTTACTTAGAGTAAGTACGCGCCTTTTCCACCTGTAGGAACCTCGTTGACAAGTACAAGCCGGATTGCACCGGAACGACTAAGATAGTAATAGCACATTCCGGTGCTTCGAACTTTCACATTTTTCCTGACAGACGTGACTTTTGGCCAACTTCCGTCGGAATCCTGCCGGAATCCGTCGGAATGCACGGCCTATATTGGACGGTGTAGCCCAAAATTCCCAACAAAAGTTCTGTGGTTTGGCGCAAAGTTTTCCTCCCTAGATACCTCTTTTCCCAATTGACCCACTACAACAAGTAAAGATGCATGTACAAAATTGAACAGACACTTGTGACTAAAGCAACTGCATATTGGTGCAGAGTCCACTATGATATCTATGAAATAGTGCTTTACACAGACTGGATGACTAAAAACAACCACCCATCGCACTGGTGTGCCCATCTCTGCAGCACTTTGAGTAGTTAAAAAAGTTTGGCGGAACTGGTATGGTGATACGAGTGATTTTCAATAGAAGTGGAAAAAGCAGGACAATAGTCAATTATTGGTTCTGAATGCTTTTTTGATTGTACACACCACAATCATAAATTTTCTACCATATACTAATGAAGAAGAAGATTGTGCTCAATTGAGTTTTGACCCACCATCCACGACACTGGGAGAAACAATTCTATGATTGCTTAAAAACATTGGTGCAGATTCAACAGAGCAATGATATCCTGATGTCCACGTATCATTTCAATCTCTGTGAACAATTCAAATTTGTGCTGGACTCTACCATCGCTTCACGTCCGATATGTCGATATAATTGCGGGGATTGATAAATAACGCACACGGCATTCGGTCGGATCCCTCGGACGCGCGGTAGGCGTGCAGGCTTTACATTATTATAAACTAACTCCGTCCCCTGGTCACGTATATCTCAATCTGCCTCCCCTCCTCCGACCAGACTTTTTCCACCTCGCCCACGTTTTCCATGTCCCTCATCTCGCGCAGGAACTCGTCTATCCCGTCGGCCGCCCTCCTCTCCACGCTCGACACCACGATGCACCTCGGGTTGATCCTTAGTAGCTCGTCGATCGTATCGTTCAACAGGTGCCAACTGCACACGCACCCCCACCCCAAAAGAGAGAAAGAGAAAAAAAGGCAATATCAAACCCAACGAACAACCTAACGGTGAGGGGGGTCGGTTGGGTGCGGGCGTGCGAAAAAAAAAACAAGAGAGAGAGCAGCCCGATATCTCTACCGCGCAGGGAGGCAGAGGAAGAAAAGGCTCCTCTCACCTCTTCCCGTATAGCGGCTCGTATACGCAATCGCAATTGACGACGACGTCGAACCCCCCCCCACCCTCCCGGCCGACATCCTCCGCGAGGCGGCGCGCGCCGTCCCGCGACCAGCTCAGCGGCATCGCCCGTATCGTCGCGCCACCGCGTGCATTGCGTCTTCTTCGCGGTCCGTCGCCGCCGCCGCCGCCGCCGCCGCCGCCGTCGTCGTCGCCGTCGTCTCCCTCGCCGCCGCCGCGACCTCCACCGCGCGCCGTCGTCGTCGTCGTCGTCGTCTCACCCGTCCCGAAATTGACATGTACGTTCCTCTCGAGCTGCGAGAGTATGCCCGGTTGATCGGTCAGCACGACGTCGCACCCCATCAGGTGCAGTATCATCCCCGGAACGCCGAGACCGCATCCCAGCTCCAGGATCGACACGGTGGCGGTGGTCTTCGTCGTCCTCGTACTAGCCGCCGTGTCGTCGCCATCGTCTCCCGTCGTCGCGACGATGGTCTCCGTCGTCGTCGGCATCATCGCGCGGACGATGGCATAATCGCGCTTCTTCATCGATCGACGATCGGATGACGACGATCCGTCCTCCTCCTCCTCCTCCTCCTCCTCCTCCTCCTCCTTTGACGTCCCGGGGTGGTGAGTGGGAAGGCGGCCGGAGAGGTACTGCGCCGCCCGGACCGCCGCCGCCCACAGCCTCGTGCCGGCCCACGTCGCGCCGTCGAAGAGGGGGGACAGGTCGTCCTCCTCGAGCAGCGTCGACAATATCACCCTACGCAGCCTCCTCTTCCTCTTGTTCCTCCTCCTCCTCCTCCTCCCCCCCCCGTCGTCGTTGTCGTCGTCGCCGCCATCGTCGTCATCGTCGTCGTCGTCGCCGCCATCGTCGTCATCGTCGTCGTCGTCGTCGTCTTCGCCGTCGACGCCGTCGTCGTCGTCGTCGTCGTATATCCCCGGCCAGCTGAAGCTGATGGACTCCTCCAGCTTGCTCGATGGATCCCTCTTCGATTCGAACTGTATGTACGCCTCGCACGAGTCGACGGTGTCGTCGTCGTCGTCCGTGGTGCCGCCGCCGGAGTCGTCGTCGTCGTCGTTCATGGCGGGTCGGGATCTATGATGAGTAGATTTGCGGTGGTTCCGGCCGGCGAGGAGTCAGAAAATGGCGGGATGAGGGAGAGCCGAAGGGCAGCTAGCATAGCTGCATAGGAACAGGTACGATACCTACAATCTTTCTGAAGGAGGTACCATACATACAACATTGGGATGCATGGTCATAACAGCGGACACATCAAACAACATGAACAACATATAATATATAAAACAACATGACGACGACCCCCATCATCGCCATCGACGACATCGCCGAGATAGCGAGGGGGGGCGTGAGCGAAACGCCGAACTTCCTATCCCCCGACGTCGTCTCGGCCTTGCGGGAGGATGCGATCGCCCTCCTCCGCGCGGGCGTCTTCGTCGGGGGCGGGCTGCGCCTGCCGCCGCCCGCATCACCCGATAATCGTCGTCGGCGACCGGGGGGGGAGAAGCGTCGGCGTCGTCGGCGTCGAGGCGGCGGCGAGAAGAACGGCTCCGAAAACCACGACGGAGGGGTAGGAGGAGGAGGGGGAAGAGGAGGAGGGGGGGGAGACGAATCGTCGGCGACGACCTTCGACGCGAAAACGAGGCTCTGCGACGTGTGCGGATTGTTCGACGACGCCGAGGGGGCCGCCGGCGTCGGCGATCGGCGCGCGAGGGACGGACTACTCGACGTCGTTTCGATATTGCGCGAACACCTGATGACGAAACTCGGCATCGAATTGTCGACGGGGATGGAATTGCAGTATCTCCATTACCCCGGCGGTGGTAGTGTTAGCAGGAGCGACGACGAAGACGACGACGAAGACGACGACGACGACGACGACGGCGAGGTCGGCGGGGGGGGGGGCGGCGGAGGCTTCTACCGGAGGCACTTCGATCGGACCGGCGACGAGGACGAGGACGGCGGCCCGCACGGCGCGAGGGCGGTGTCGCTCCTGCTGTACCTGAACGACGGGGGATGGGATGCCGGATCGGACGGGGGGGCGCTCCGCGCCTACGTGCGACGCCCGCCGACGACAGCGGGGGGGGGGGGGGGGGGGCGGGATGGCGGTCGCGACGGCGACGACGGCGGCGACGGCGACGGCGACGGCGACGACGGAGTTCGCGTGGTGGACGTCGTACCCGAGGGGGGGAAGCTGGTCCTGTTCGATTCGTCGGCCGTCGAGCACGAGGTGCTACCGACGCGGAGGGAGAGGTGGGCCGTGGTCGGGTGGTTCCTCGCGGAGAAGAAGAAGAAGAAGAAGAAGACGACGAGGATGATGATGAGGAGGGAGGGGGGGGGGGGGGATAATAATAATGCCGTCGTCTTGGGAGGAGGAATCGTTAGTGGTGGGGGGGGAGGAGGAGGAGGAGGAGGGGCGGGGGAGGAGGAGAGGGTGGGACGTGCCGGGGGGGGTGGCGAGGTGCGGAATCGGGATGACACTCCGAGGAAGAAGAAGAAGAAGAAGAGGAGGAGGGGTTAGTGGCGCGGGGGGGGGGGTGCGTCTTGACGAGCAAGGCGGAAAACGAAAATATGTTTCGCCATTCGACACTGTTGGGCAGAGATTGAGAACCGTCGCCTTTGGGGGACACGAGGATCGTCCCTGGCAATTCAATTTTTTTTTCTCGTGGGGAGGATTTATTTCGTCTTTTTTACGAGTGCTCCCTCGGCCTGCTTCGGAGTTAGCACGTCAGCTTTGTTGCCCAAGAGGATACAGTTCTAAAAAAAATTATCCTTCAGCTTTCGGCCGGGTTGTGCAATGATATTTTTTTATTGAAAGTTGACGATCACGCTCTTTGGAAAAGCAGAACAGTGTAGGAGCATGGTAAGATTGATTGAATGTAAACTGTTTCAAATCGACTTGCAAACACGGGCCCCATCCGTGTTATGGACGAGTGAGGTTGCATGCATTGCGCAAGGACAATAGTTAATATGGAAAGTAAAGAAGGGGGGTATCTATTATTTTTTCAATTCCTGCTCAGTGTCGGATTGAACTGGTCTTGGTATTTTCCTTCTCTGACACTGCCGCCGCGGACGATGGCATTCCCGGCACCCGGGGGGAAGATCAACCGTCGCTCTCGCTCCGTCTCCCTCGCCTCGCGCGCACGTCGCCTCTTCCTCAGCTCTTCCAAATCGTCCGCATCGTCGTTCGATCGTCGGAACCTCCCGCCATCGTTGTTGCTGGCATCGCCCTCGTCGCGATCGGCGTTGCTGCCGTCGCGCGAGGAAGGCGACCGATGGCGGCGGCGACGACCACGACGATCGTCGGTATCCCTCGACCGTTTCCCCCGCGACGTCGTCGTCGTCGTCGTCGTCCTCCCTCGTCGTTCGTCCGAGGGGCGGCTCCTCCGCTCCAGATCCGATCTCCGCGACGACTCCTCTCCCTCCCGCGGGCGACGGCGTGGTCCCCCCCTCCGGTCTTCGTCCGCATCACCACCGCCGTCGTCGTCATCGCGACGACGGGCGCATCGCGTCACGCCATTTCCATCGCCGGCAAACCCGACGACATCATCGTCCCCGTCCCCGGAGGAGGGACAAGATTTGACGAACGAGGACATGGGATCCATCCTCCCCTTCCGTCCGTCCTCCCTCCTCGCGAACTGATCCCTCGTTATCCTACCGGTGATTTCGTCGTCGGCCACCACCGCGACGGAGACGGCGCGGCCACCCCCCCCCCCCCCCCCCCCCCCCCCCCCCCCCCCCCCCCCCCCCCCCCCCCCCCCCCCNNNCGGCCCCCCCCGCGACGGGGACGGCGCGGCCCCCCCCCCCCCCCCCCCTCCCGGTTGCGCCCCCCCCCCCCAGGCGGAACGAACATCCGCCCGGATCGTCGTACTTCTCCTCGCGAACGCCGTTCCCCGCGCGCATGTAGAACGGTACCGCTCCCGACTTGCGCCTCGCGGCCTCGTCCCCCCCGAGGGGTTGGGCGTCGTTCGTCGTCCCGCCGCCGACGCCCCCCCCGCCCGACGACGACGACGGTGCCGGAACAGCCCTCCCCCCGCCCCTCGCGAGATTCAGCTCGGCGACCCTCGCCTCGGGGAACAGGTTGATGTGCCCATCATCATCGGCGGTCGTCGTCGTGGTCGTCGGAGTCGTCCGCTGCTCCCGCCGCCGCCCCCGTCGCCGGCGATCGTCGTCGTCCGCCCGCGATCGCGCGCCCTCCCTCTCCAGGCGCTCCCGTTCCAACCGTTCGTCGCGTAGGACGCGCTCTACGTTCTCGGGCTTCCATGGACAGTACGTTTTCTTCGGGAGGATGGTGAGGCGTCCGGACATGGCACAAGACTCGAAAGTAGGGTTCGCAGCCCTGTTACTACTATGTGTAGGGGCCACGAAATGAATAGTAATATGCGAAATTAGCAGTAGGGTGTAGAGTAAATCAGTTTAGATAAACAATATTAATTTGGTCTGGAGCGATGCACCACGCACTGTCATGTCGTCACTGTGCCATCGGAAATTCATTCGAGGTCACTGTTGTCGCGAACACTGAAAGGAGGGAAAGGGAAAACATATTGCCATGCAGAGTTCTTCTCGGCAACACTTGACAATCAAAATATGCACATCGTGATAGTCAACAATTATTGTTAATATAAACAAACAGTTGAAAGTAACCCTGATGCAAAATAAAATGCACTGCATGTCAACGTACAACTTCCGTAAGGTCAAACGGAATGAGCTCATTCCCCGTGATTCTCATCAAGAATGACAAAGCTCTCTCCTCCAAGTTTGATAACTTCATCAGTCTGATCGAAGCAGTCCTCGATTTCTTCAGCGGCAATTTCCTGAAGGATGACGAGAATTGTCGATAAACCAAAACTACCTCTACCAGTCTTTCCAATGTCACAATCCTGACTCAGCATTTTACGCAGGAGCTTACCGACGCTTTTACGACCTGCCGAATCGAGGTGAGTGAGTGGCTCGTCTAACACCAGCATGGAGCTCCTCATCCTCCCTCTTTTAGATGCCAAATCAATATAGCCCAGGCTGAGAGACAGAGAGCACCTTCTCCATTGACCGCCGGACAATGAAGATAGAGGCCGTGCACGCCAGGTCCCGTCGGGAGTGCGAACGGCAGCTTGTTTGATTATGCTATCATTTGAGCCGACTTGCATGCGCAGCTGCAACGACCCATCACTCAGTTCATCCAAATATGCCTGCGAGCAGCATTGAAGAGATTGAACTATGTTGCGAAGGACGAATGCCTGCACACCTTTTGGTCCGAATGTTTCCGCCAACAAAGAGTTAAGTGACGCCGAGTCTGTCGCTTTCTCTCTCTCTCTTTTCAGTTCTTCGATGTTAGATTCGATCGCTTCCAGATCGGTGCAGCAGCACTCATGGACGGCGACAGAAGCTTTCAAAGCTTCTTTCAAACCATTCAGGTGTGTCTGCATGCGAGATACAAGAAGATTGAATCCAGAAACTTCTTTTGCCCTCCTGGCAAGGGTGGCAAAGTCATTTGATAACTTAGATTGGGTCTTCCGAGCTCCTTTGATTTTTTGAAGTAGGCTGTCAGATCTGAGTGAACGCTTCTCTTCCGCCGTGCGGAGCTGTTTCATCCATGACTGTACCTCCAAATTTACGTTGCCCACTTCTTCTTTTGCTTCCGCAAGTGATTGTGCGGTGGAGGAGACTGTTTCTTCGGCCTCGTCTTTTTGGCGCACCGCAGTAGACAACAACTCGATGAAATTTTCTCGCACGTGCTCCTGCGCATCTGTCGATACAATTGACTGACCACACGCGTGGCATTTCTCGGGCGAAGAGAATGACGAAGAGTCGCCTTTCATACTCGTGCTGACATTCCACTCGGACTGAAGATGGCTCAATCGACTATCAGCAGCATGTAGCTCCATCGATGCTATTTCATGTTTACGTTGCCAAGCTTGGAGGTTTGACTTTGCATTGTTTTCTATTGTTACCTTTTCATTTAGATGGGACCTCAGCGTATTTATCTCATCATTGTCGGAATTCATTGATGTTGATGCCTCCTCTTCTAAACGGTCAATTTCACTCTCGCATCCATTCAATTGAGTTTGCACAAAATCCATGGCTGTTTCGATTTCAGAGGTAGCTGAGTCGTCAGACAAACTTTGTTCCTTTTGCGAAAGTATTTGAAGTTCGTTCTCGAGAACCTTTTCCCTTCTTTTCATCTCTTCCTTTGCTATCAGAGACTTTTCCTGCGCTCTTAATGTATCCTTGCCTCTGATTGATATCATACCTTCCACCTCAGCTGCTCTTCGCAATAGTTCACGCTGTTTCAAGCGGGCAAGAGAAGCCGATTTCTGCCATATATCTAGTGACACAAGGTATGATAATTCCTCTTTGAGCTTGGAGTCGGTAGATTCCAATAGACCGCCGATCGTATGTTGTCCGTGGAAGATAGTTCTCATTAGCGATCCAGTACTGAAATGCTTGTCGAGCAATTCCTGTGTACCTTGGATTGATTGTCGAGTCAGAGCTTCTCCGTCCAATATGAAAGTGAGTGACGTATCTTTCGCGGATATGCTCTTGGTCCTCTTCACAAGAAACGGCTTGTTGTTTATTGAACCGCGAAGTGCAACATCAGCAACCTGACTCAAGTCATTCACAACGTCTGCGACTCTTCCATCTTGTGTAGGACGTGGGTCTAAAGATCCCGTTAGTGCCCAAAGGGAGGCCATCGCCAACGTAGACTTACCTACCCCATTACTTCATCAGTGACGAAAAATGCGTGGCGATGAGATTGGAGACTAAGCAACGCGAACAATGAAATTACAGATCGTCTCACCTGTCCGATCCAAAATCGTCTTTGTTTGTGCCCCTGAGTAGCAATACCCCACGATTACTCAGTGGATAGACGACCGCTCGGCGAAACGACCCGAATCCCAGCACAGATACCGACTCTATCTCCAACTCGGTTGGCGAATTTAAGGATAACGAGTATTCACCTTTATCGTTAGAGACGTCTTTTGCTTCTCTAAGCAAGTATTCGCCGCATTCCAAAAGCCTCTTCGCTGTTGTCTCTCCCAATTCGGAACGATCGACTTCACTATCAAGGTATGCCGAAAGAGTAGTCGTGGGAGACAGATCTTCCAACTCTACCTTTTCTCCCCCCCCCTCCGACAATGATATTCCTGCCTGGAATACCTCCTCGGCCTTTTCTTGTTGTGGGATATCCCTAAGTTCGACCGATATCCCCGACTTACGAAACTCGTCCAATCTGACATTGAATGGAGATATTGTTTCTCCCGTTGCCGCCTTCTCTTTTTCGGCAAGATTCCTCATCTCCTCCATCTCCCGCTGGTCGATCGTCACGGCAACTTTATCCCCCCTGCGGAATTCTGATCTATCGTGGTCTAGAAAATGATGCACCGAAGAGACACGGTGATACCTCGGGCCGATATCGATGGGTATTTCTTCGATGCATTGCCAATCTCTTTCGGAGTCCACGAGAAGCAGAGATTTCATCTGCCCGGACTCCGAGAAGGACGTTTGATAGGGACTGCCGACATACCGTATAGATGATCTGCATGTTGCGGACGATGATGATGATGATGTCTTCTTCCCGCCAGCACGGACCACGTGAGGTTTGTGGAAGTGTCCGGAGTAAACGCATTTATCGGCCGGGAAGATCGATGCCGATAAACCGTGCTGCGATGTGATCAGATCGTTCATCGACGCTCCCCTGACGTCGGCGTGTACGAACAATGCGGAAGAAGAAACCGCTGCTTTCGACGATAGAATCGACTTCATCGTCTCCCTGTCGCGTGTGTGCGGGATGAACAGTGCGTTCATAAATTTGGTTGGATGCGACAGTATGAGCGGACCGGCATAATATTGCTTGGGAGGAGGGATGCTCCCGCCGTCGTCGTCGACTCCCCCCTTCTTCGGTGGAGGATATATGCGGTACGCGTTACTCAGCGGGGTCAATGCATGCTCCGATCCCCTCCAGTCGATCTGATCGTGATTCCCGGGTATCAGTATGCTCGGGACTTGCCACGTTTCCATGGCTCGCAGGACCGCGTTCAAGCAGTCGACTCTCACGAAACCGCGATGGTGCCAAAAATCCCCGAGGAAAATTATCCCCGAATTGCTCTTGACCGCGTTTTCGTGCACATTGTGCAGCACCCGCAGGCACGTCGAGAGCGTGGAGGGCATGACGTGCAAGTCGGAGAATATCAGCCATCGGGTATATTGCGAGTGACAGGACGCGACCTGATGGAGCGTTTCCGAGGATATTGATTGGTTGCCGTTTTCGGTAGTGGTGGGTTGTTGGCCGTCGCGAATGATCCGCGCGGCGGCACGGTCCTGATGCATCGTGGACTGTAGTAAGATGGAGTCGAGATCTACAATGTTCGCAGAAGAAGATGCCGCCGTCGCGAATGCTGTCGGTTGCTCGTCATCCCGAACCACCGAATCTATACATTCGACGTCGTCGGGGGGCAGGTGCAATCCTCCTCCATGAATAATAATGGGGCTCGGAAGAGGAACTTCTTCCGGTGGTCTCCTCCTTTGCAACTGAGATGCCCGTCGTTTCATCATCTTGCTGGAGGAGGAGGAGGAGGAGGAGGAGTCGCGCACGCTGCTCCGGACCGTATACCATCCGCCCCTTTTCTGCTCCATCACGACGGCGGCGACGCGCGATGCGCCGTCATCGCCCACCACGACCGTCACCTCCTCTCCCACTTGGAATTGAGGCGATGACGATGATGATGGTGGCGACGACGACGATGATGACCATAGCACGGCACGAGACGCACCTCGATGATGGGACGACGGGGACGACAAATAATAATCATCGCCCCCCCCCCCTTCTCTCGGAACGACGGAAGAAGAAGGCCGTGGTGGTCGTCTTCGTCGTCGACGTTGGTCGGAGGAGGGCGAGGTTGTGGTGCACGAAAATCGAAATGACGTCGATATCGCGACCAATGTCATCGACCGCAGCAGCAGCAGCGGCAGCAGACGGTCACCCAGAATATTCGAAGAAGAGCCCGGCGCATAATTACATTTGAACAATACACGCATCATTTCCGTCCCCCCGACCGTCGTCTGCCGAGCACCGCTTATATTATGGATGAATGCTCCCCTCCGATATCTAAATATATAATAAATTCGCCCCCATCATTATTTTCATTGTCTGTCTGTTTTTGTCGTCGAAGTAGATAAAGTATCGTAATATGTAC
>JALLOS010000298.1:0-13938 GCA_036939435.1 Stephanodiscus minutulus
GTTCCTCTGTAAAAAAACTGACAAGTTGCTAGCAACAAAAAGTTCAGCTGTTACCGCACTCGTAGTACGCATCGTTTGGAGCGGCTGAGACGTCTGTCAGTCACCCATCGGAGGGAGGTAGCTAGATAGAGCTGAGGTAGATACCATACCATAGAGAGATTCGACGTCCGGTCCAGCTTCCTCCGTCTCGAGGAGATGGGCAGGAGGAGGAGGGACGCCGCCGGAAGAAGGGGGGGGGGAATAATAATGCGACACGGAGGAGGAGCGAGTAGTACGACGCCCTCCTCCTCTTCCCTCGTCGTCGTCGTCGTGCCCGCTTCTCGCGGTGTGGCGGCATCCATTATTTGCACCGCGCTCGTCGCGGCAGCGACGTGCCGTTGCTCCCCGTGGATGGCCGCCGCCACCGCCGGAGTAGCAGCCGTGGCGAGCGGTAGCGGCCGTCCGGGGATGCCGCCAATACCGCCGCGGCAGAGGCGGCAGACCACTGCCGCGTTCGTCGTCGCGCGGGATGATGATCGTCGTCGTCGTCGTCGTCATCGCCATCGATCCGTCGAGGATGTCGTCGTCGTCGCGCCGCCGTCGTCGTCGTCGCGCGACCACCACCGCGATCGGCCCCTCCCCCTCCCGGCGGCCTGGCGCGACGACGGCGGCGACGACATCCTCGACTCCTCCCTCGGCGGCCCCCCCCCCACCGCATCCTCCTCCCACCGGCCCCCCGAAGACGTCGTCGCCGAAGACGAACAACGCCTCGACGACGACGACCGCTTCTTCTTCTTCGACGAATCGCATTTCGACGCCTTCGAGCGCGCCATCGAGTCGGTCGCGAAAAAGGGGAACGTCGTTCGCGATTTCCGAAAGAACGCCGATGATCTCGCGGTGGCGAAGGCGCACTTGCTCGACAGGAGGCGCAGGCTGTCGCGGTGGGACGTGATGCGCTTCCTCCCCCCCCCTCCTCCGCCGTCGTCGTCGTCGACGTTCTCCCCCACCGCCGCCGGGACGGCGAATGCCGCCGAGACGGCGGCGGCGGCGGCGGCGGGGGATCATCGCGAGGAGGAGGAGGAGGTCGAGAACGCGAACAAGGAGGCGCACACGACGTCTTATGCGAAACGGAATATGCGCGAGAGGGGTCAGGCGTTCCTCGACGAGACGGGGCTCACCCAGAGCCAGCATCGCCTCGCGACCGTCTTCCTCGCCCACCTGGCCGACGATTGCGCGAAGAATTCCGATCCGGGACCGATGCACGTCGCGTGGGAGAAGATACTGGAGGCGGGATTGGTCCCCCTCAGCAGGACGCTGAGCACGTACCTGTACGTGCTCGGCCTCGAGGGGGGGGACGTCGGAGACGGCGGCGTCGGCGGAGACGGCGTCGACCGCCCCGCCGCCCCGGGGAGGAGGGACGTGGCCGCCGAGGTGGCCATGCTCCACGACGCGCTGTACCTCCCCACCGAGAAGACCATCACCCTCCTCGTCAAGTCGCTCGTCTCCCGGGGGGACGCGCGCGGGGCCGAGGCCCTCCTCGACGGGATCACCCCTGACGGTCCCCTAGGGCAGCTGTTGCGCCACCGCACCACGAGTCCGATACTTCGGCTGTACTGCGAAAACGGGGACATCGATTCGGCCTTGCGGCTGTACCGTAGGATGAGGTCGACGTCGCGGGTGAAGATGGACGCATCGACGTACGCCGACTTCGTCGCCGCCGTGGCGAGGAACGGGTACTTCCGATACGATTCCGAGTGCGTCCCTTGCGCGGAAAGCCTAGGATACGGCGCGTCGTGCGGCCCGGCGCTCATGGACGAGCTGGTATCCGAGATGGCCGAGGACGTGCTCGACATATCCGAGGAATCGGCTCGTGCGTTGCGGGACGGCTTCGCGATGGGATTCGGGACGTCGACGACGTCGCCGTCCGGTCCGGGGATCGGGATGGCGCCCCTGACGACGATGGTTGGCGATCGGACCCTCGTCGCCGATCGGGTGGCGGTCGACGCGGACACCGCGATCTGCCCCGCCACGGGCGCGACCTTGCGCTTCATGATCCTCGACAAAGCGCAGCGCGTGCACGTGCACGACACCCTCCTGGAGATGGCGCGATCGAAGTCGATGGAGTACACCGCGCGGCTCGCCGCCAAGGGACGGTCGACGGCCGACAACGCAGAGAAGGCCGAGCAGGCGACGCAGATACTGCGGGAGTTCTCCGAGTGGATGGACAAGCGCGAGGGGCCGCCGTACACCGCCATAGTCGACGGGGCCAACGTCGCGTACTTCGGATGGGGCAGGGTCAACGTGTACCAGCTCGTGCACATGGTGAACGCGCTGGAGAGGCTGGGGGAGCACCCCCTCGTCGTCTTCCCCCAGAAGTACACCAACCAGAGGTTCCATCTACGACAGGGGATGATGCAGGTCCTGCGTCACGAGGAACTGGAATACTTGGAACGTCTCAGGGAGAAAGGCCAGATGTATGTGGTGCCGCCGATGTGTCTCGACGACTTGTGTGAGTGCCCGTTTTGGCAAATGTTTCGTGCCCCCGATATTGCCGACCCTCCCTCCTCCTCTCACAATCAACGAACGAAACCTTGTGACTCGAAAAACCATCCCCCACACCACACCACACCACCCCCCGCAACGCAACGCAGACTGGATGCTGGCGAGCGTCTCGAATCAAACGACGTCGACCGCCGGCCGCAACATCGACGTCCCTCCCGACGACCCCGACGGACGATACCCCGGCCTGCGTCCGATGGTGATATCGAACGACAAGATGCGCGATCACAGGATGGATCTGCTCGAGGAACGCGCCTTCCGACGGTGGTGCACAAGCCACATCGTGAATTACAACTTCACGGAATTCGTCGAGAATAACGATAACCTTCCGCGCGGCGGACCTGTTCAGCGACGAGATACAGGGGAATGCGTGTCCCGGTGTTAGTGGCTGCGAGGGAGGGGGTGGTGACGTCGCGATGGCGTGGCATTTCCCCGTGAGCGAATGGGAGAGCAACGAGAGATTTTGCCTGAGACTTCCCGCAGCACCCTTAAATTAAAAAGTGATGATCGAATGGGACTGTGTGAATCGTACACAAGGATAATATTATTAGGTATAGTAGATGTGGATGAAATGGCGCATACCGCGACCGCCACGCCGTCGCCCCGCCTGATCTTGTCGAGTCGTTCGTATTCAGGCCGGAGTCGCCCATGCCGAGGTCGGCGGTCCTGGAGGAGGTGGGATCGGGATCGGCCTACAAGCGGCGCTCCGACTGATGGTACGTGCCGCGAATGCGATGCTGTCGTTCGTGAACGAACACACGCGGGAGAAATTCGTAATTACGGATGATTTGGATTTGGTATGCATAGAGCTGGGGTGGGATGCGAACGAGGTGGGTATGTGCGAGGGGGGGGTGAAGGGACACATGAAGAAGCATTTGCGTCATGGTTCGTCATTGTTTTCGATTACGTGTGATAGACGAGATACGACGAGACGAGATACGACGAGATTGACGAGAGAGAAGTGAAAAACTTGGGGAGCAATCCCAAGGAGAGGGGAGGGGAGGGGAGGGGAGGGGAGGGGGGTGTCTTCTTTACATGCAAAATGTATGAACGAAAACACAAAAGAGGGTGGGATGGGTTTGTAGATCTTTTTTATATATTGAATATAAATGATGAATGCTAATACATAACTCGTGGAGTTAAATCGGTGCTCAGTATATATCATCAAGTTCGGCACGGTTCCCATTCCTCTTTTGAGAGCGCGATCGGTCCGTCGGGACCGCACCGTCCGGCACGATACCGGATTCGCGTCCTACACACCATTCGCCATGCGGCCGCGCATGGCATTGGATTTTGAGTCGAGGTTGAGTAGCATTAACTAGTATATCATCATTCTTGATACGTTGTGTTGATATTCAAATATCATTTATTGTTAAATTTTCGATTTTTTCAGTTTGAGGTACGTCGAGTATTGTAGTAGCATTCTTGATGATACTTGGCATTCTTTGATACAGTTGTGTTGTTATTCAAATATCATGTTCTACACATTCTCGTCAACCTTCCTCCTCCTCTTGGCGCGCCCTTCATCCTCAAGTGTGACCCGCCTCGTCGAAACGTGATGTCGTTCCTATTCCTGTTCCCGTTGTGCTGCCGCCTTCTTCGCTTCTTCGTATAGTGCCGACATCCGATAAGGGCGAGGTGGTTCACCGCATGCTCGATCGATCACGTCGTCGATCGGGATGTCGTACCCGTCCGAATCGTACGCTCTCGACGCATCCCACCTCGCCGTCTCGATTGCCACGAGACGCGACCACGCGGTGAGCTTCCTGCTCGCGTTCGCGAGCGCCAGGAGTCTAGTCTCACTATTCATATTCGGCTTCTTATCCAGCAGAAGTCTATGATACTTTAATAGGGATTTGTTCGCGATGATCTTCGTCCTGTGGCGCGTGGGGTACATGTTCAGTTCGAGACCTCGGGGCGTGTCCTTGGCGAGTACTACTGCTCCTCCGGGCGACTTCTTCGAAATGATGATCGAATCGCGACGGTCGAGGAGGTGATGGGATCCGGTATTCGCGATTCCGGGCAACGCGCGGGACAAGACGCAGAGGGCGTTCGCCTCGAGGTGAAATATCTTCAAGTCGTGCCTGCTGTAGTACAATTTCGACTTTTCGTCGGCGGTGGTATCGGGGATGCCGCGGCCGCAATGGAAGATTCGGACCGTGCACGTGGGTTTGAAGGACACCGATTTCTCCTTCATCTCCTTCTTCTTCTTCTTGGAAGCGACGGGCTGCTCGGCGATCTCGGGCGCCCCCCCCCCCCGCGACGACGACCGCGCGTATTCCGGAGGAGGAGGAGACGGAGGCGGCGGAGGACCGATGATGATGATATCCGGTGGTGCGTACGCCGGAGGAGGAGGAGCAGAGACTACCTCCGGACGGTACATCATGCCCTGGTGGTGGTAGAGATCGACATCGTCGGTCGGTGGTCCTGCTTGATATCGAGGAGGACTGATATGATGATGATGATGATGATCATAATAATACGAATATTGTTGTTGTTGTTGTTGGTTAGGATACGCCATGATGTGATTGGAGGATGATGATGATATTGATGAATGGGATAATATGACATATCATCGTCCTTATGGAGGGGAAAATGATAGTTCATGGTCGTGTGAAGTCCGAGTGGGTACGGTAGTTGGTGGTGTTGTTGATAACGAACGGGTCGTGTCTTGCGAGCATATCACACATGCAGAGTTACTACCTAAATCGACTTTTTGGCAACCTTGTGGTTTCTTGGTCTCGCCTTATCTTGGCATGGGTCTTGGTTTCGATTGCCACGATAGGCAGGCGGGGCAGGCAGCACCGCCACATCGCAATGTAAAGACGGGGTCGTACTCTACGTGCTTATTCGAAGATAGGAACTCATACTAAAGGCACAAAATTTCATCCCGCGTCTCCAACAAAATTTTATCGTCCCCATAATTTTTTTAGGAGTCTTAACGAAAGGGAATTGACGGGCAACTTTGGGTTTTAAATATATATATGCAACCCGGGCGGGAGGATGAGCTTCTGTGGACGCGCTCCACTCGCCACATCCGCCAGCCTCGGCCTGCCAGCTGATTTTTTCGAGCCATACTACTCGCCGCACATGCCGAAGACGGTCTCTCTCCGTCTGGCGCACTACCCCCCCCCCCCTGTCGCACGAGGCACAATCATCGTCGGCGATGCGCTACGGCGAGCACACTGACTATACCGGCTTCCGCGATCCTCCACCAGGACGAGGAATACGCGCACGACGACGTCTCCGCCGGACACGGCCTGCAGGTGCTCCTGCAAAGTGGGGGTGGCGCCCCGTCCCCCCCGACGCCCGGTGCCTTCGTGGTGAACATCGTCGACCTGCATAAGGTGTGGAGGAACGGGCGATGGCGATCGACGGTCCATCGAGTGACGAAGCCCTCGGTCGGGGGTGCTCTTTTCCCCGGCCTCGGAACGCCCGTCCCATCTGAGCATGCCGCAAGAGCAGATGATCGGAGCAACCCCGAGCACAAGCCAAGGCTTTCATTCGCATGGTGCAACTCAACGACCCCAGACACGGGTTCATCCGAGTTGTTGAAAAACAATGGATTTCTCTGTTCCATCTTGGAATGAGACGGCCCGGTGTAAACTGTTTAGGGGGGGGCTGCGCATGCCGAAACTCTCACCGGCCGGTGGAAAAAGAATATAATATTCGTCATCAGAGTAGAAAAATGAACCTTTTTCTTCTTTAATCTCTATTTCTTTTTTTCCGTACATCATTACCCATGAATAAAATGTACACACTACACACACACACTCTTCCACCGCTTCTCCACGTGTTAGTCCCCCCCCCCCCCGCAACAACCCAACCTCGCCATTTCCCTCCCTCCATGGCACCTCTCGGTCATTCCCCGATTTTACACATCCCATCCCTCATCATGCCACGACCTCCTCCTCGTCTTCTTCTTCCTCCTCGTCATCCACGGAAACGCCATCGTCCTCCTCGTCGAAATCGACCCAACCGTCATCGTCTTCCTCCTCCACCACCACCACGCCCTCCTCATCCTCATCCTCCTCCAAGCCCTCATTCTTCATCTCCAAGCCCTCCTCGTCCTCGTCCTCGTCCTCGTCCATCCACCCACCGTCATCGTCTCCCTCCTCCTCCTCGTCGTCGTCGTCGTCGTCGTCCTCCTCCTCGTCCAACCACCCGGCATCATCGTCGTCCTCTCCGTCCTCGTCCTCCCCTCCCCCCTCCTCCTCATATCCCATCCTGAGCATCTCATCAATCGACATCCCCCCGTCGTCTCTCCTGTAACCGTCCTTGCTCGTGACCTTCTCTATCAGCCTCATGACGTCCACGGCCCCTCCAACGTCGACCTGGACGAATGTCAATTCCGGCGACCCCCCCCTCATGTGGCTCATCCGTCCCGACAAAGCGTGACGTATCGATTTGGTATTTCGCACGAGCCACGCGTACGCCCTCCTTCGTGCGATGGCGTCGTTCGCTTTGCGTTCTCTCTCTCCCCCCACCGACGTTGTCCATCCCCCTCCTCCCCCCCCCCCGCCTCCGGAGGTGGGTGCGGAAAGCACCGACACCGTCACCCTCGCCTGCCTCAAATCGGGCGACACGTCGGCATGTACCACGCTGATCCTCCTCCTCAGCTCGTCGCCGATCGCATCCTCCTCCTCCGCACCATTCTGGACGGAATGTATCGATCCTCGATGGAGGATGGTCGCTAGCTCCGTCCGTACGACGTGACCCACCCGTTCCTGACGCTTGGTCTTGTCGGACGACCGTTGGGAGGACGACGAGCCGGAACGGCGGGGGGTGTAGGACCGCCCGTCGCCATCGCCGTACCGACCGTCGTACCCCGCGAGATGCGACGACGGCGGAGGAGGAGGATGGGAAGGGGAGGGGGACGAGGACCCCCACCTCCGTCGCGTCGTCGCCGTCGTCGTGGTAGTAGTCGTGGATGTCGTCCCGCGACGACCGACGAGCGAGGCGGGTGCCACGAACGAATCCACGACCGTCGTCGTCGCCAGGCAGAACAATGCCAGACGACGGGCAGCGACGGCGATGGCGGTTGTTCGCCGCCGATGATCCGCGGTACGATCTTGGGAGCACATCATTGTGGGTGGGTGGGAAGAATCGAAGAACAAAAAAAAGCAAGAGAGAAAGTGATAGGCGGCCGGCCGGCCGATGGATGGACGGAGGCGGCGGACGGGCCGGCACCAACCGCTTATTATTTTGCGGGAACAAAAAATATTTCCCGCCCCGAAAGAATCCTACAGGATCTACGTAGGAACTGATAATAAAAATTCCAACATTGACTTGTTTTATTGAAATCGGGCTCGCCAGCCGGCAACAATGGGGGCCAACGACGTTCCGGGGGCACAATGCCGCTGTTGGACCCCCTTCCCTGATGGGACCATGACGGTCGGGCGTCGTCGTAACGGCGTCGTCGTCACGGCGTCGTCGTCGCGGCGCCGGGTTGCCAGGGACGACCATCAACGTCACCGTGCTGCCGTCGCCGTCGCCCGACCGGCGGCGGCGGCCCGAGAAGCGAATGAGGGTATACCGCCGGCCGCCGGAGAGTGACGGCGGCGCTGTCGCAATGGGCCCGTATCCCGCCGAGGGGTGCGCGTGCGGGAGCGGCACTTGCCGCGTCGGGCCGGGAGGGAGGGCATCGACGCCGCATTCCGGTCCATGACGGCGCCATGGGCGATCGAGAGGGCGGAGAGGGCGTGATGGTGACGGGGGGGGTGGGGATCGCAGGGGGGGGGGGAGGATGAGGCAAGGCGGCGGGGACGCCGTCGTTGGTGGGGTTGCGTCGGCGGTGGACGACAATGGTGAGGATGACGGTGGCGGCAGGCGGCACCAAGCAACAACCAACCCCGTGATGGCGGCGATGGCGGCGGTGGCGGACGATGACGGCGTTGATGGACGACCACGACGATGACGTGACAACCAGGTAGAGTGTAGTGGGCCCTGACCACGACGTCGGGAATGGCTTATGATGGGGGGTGTAAGTGGTAATGTGGGTTCATATTTCAACATTATTGAAATAGCATTCTTAGTATCATCATCTATTATTGACTGATCCAAGTGTGTAAAAAGCTGTAACTTTTGTTGCTTGATTGCTTGTAACTTTTGTTTCAGGTACGTAGAGTAACAAAAGTTAGAGTACTCCCACAACCTCAATCTGTTGGGGCTATTTGTTGAAAACACTTTTGGAAGGACACTAATTTTCTCAAAAATGAGATAGGCTTCTCCAACATGGGTGATTTCAAGAAAATATGGAATCGCGCCAAAAGCATTTTTTTAGTGCGCGTTCAGTAATGCCCCCCCCTTTTTACCCCCAATCCAGTGTCTTCCAGGAAGAACCAGAGAGATAATATGGCAATGGGGGGGGCAGGCAATAGTGGCAGAAGCAGAGACATTGCATGTGCAGACAACAATCAACCGAAAATTGGTAACATTTGCAGCGGAAACATTGGTGGGGTGACGCAGTGACAGCGGCATTGGTGACGGCGGCCTGTACCATTTGATGTTCATGAAGTCATACTGGCACAACACATGTGACGGCCACCTTTTCAGATGCTGCCACAATTGCACTCATATGCCTCCTTGACTTGTGGATCGTAGTCAAACACTCGTCACTCATTGCCATTGTCAGGCGATATTTGGGATTTCCTAGCCATCAAAAGATAAATTTGTACATAGTTTCTATTGGCCTCATGTTATTGCTTTGATGACATGAATCGTGCTTCTGCCTGGAATTCCACGGAGTTTTGGAGAAAAGTGCACCATAGAGGTGCATGGGCCCTTTTTTGTGGTGACATGACGTCGACTGATAAAATGAGTGAGTCTGCACCACTTGATATGCTTCTGAAAAATTATGGAACAATATGATGTGAATGTGAATGTGAATGTGAATGTGAATGTGAATGTGGGAGCACAACTTAGACTTGTAGGAGCTGTCTACCAACAACCACCCTTTGCTCCCTTGCTCCATAAATAATAGTACCTTCAAAAACGAATTTAGTTTAGTGTTTACCACACAAACAACTGAATCTTGAAAACCCTCACAGGAAGGACCAGAGAAATAATTGGCGCAAGCGCTAACAACAGTGAGCTGGCTAACGGTACTCTACTGATTCCTACTGTGGAAAATCATTCTTCTGTCGTTATGACGGGAACAACAACATCTCCGCCACGCTCGCCCCAACATGCCTTCCTCCGTTGCTCGACATCGAGAGACGACGAGAACTCCTCCTCTGCTCTGCGCACGGTCAATCAACGAATAACGGATTGCTCCTTAGCGGCAGTAGAGGCTGCATTGCCTCCTCGTCAAGAATGACGGCAGCCTTTCGAAAGATCCTCCTCCGATCGCAATGTCAATTGCATTGCAACAGACTAAGTTTCACCTCTCCCTCCTCCCTCCGCGCGTTGAATTCTCGTCTATGGCTATGTACTCGTCATTATCCACGACAGTTGCACTTATCGCTGTCGCAAACAAAGAACATAATAGGAGGAAGGGTGCATCTCTTCTCCACCCATACTGCCTTCAAGAGTAGCGCTTCCGCTACAACGGTAGGCGCCGCAAGAACCGCCGCTACAATTACATCCACGACCCCAACAATAATACATGATCTGCTCTTGCAAAATCTCCAACAGATACTCCTCAAACCACGCTCCCTCCCACTACCTCGCTACATCTCCCCCCAACATTATTCGTTCACCCTGTCAGAGTTATTCGGGCATGCATCTTTCATTCTTATTGCCGCATCCTACTACACCCAAGACTTTGTACAATTGCGTGTAATGGCGATACTGGGCTCCACGGCCATGTTGGCATTCACCTACTTTCATCCTCACGGGCGTGTTTTGTGGCTACCACTGAAATGGAATGCTTTGTTCATTGCGATCAATGCATGGAGGGTAGGCAAGGTATATTTTCTTCGATATCGGGCCGAGAATTTGAGCGATGAGATGAAAGATTTCAGGCGGGAGCATTTGGGTCTTTTTGACATGGTGGACTATTACAATTTGATTAGCATGGGAGTGGAAGAAGTGTTCGAGGAAGGAGATTTGATTATACATCAGGTGAGGTAATGAATCAATTTTTCATTTGTCCTCATTCTTTTTGTATTGCAGATGAACGCACCCAAATCATTTGTCACTTTCATCGACATGAAAATAAAAAGGGTCAAGCAAATCCACACATACGCATAGTCCTTGAGGGCGAACTGAAGGTATTGCGCGATGGGACGCTTACGTACGTCCTCGAAAAAGGCAATTTCGTCGCCGAGGGAGGACTGCATGCTGGTCTCATGCTCAAAGGGTCCTTGGAATCGTGCTGCTCCATCGTCGTCGGACCGCCCTTCGATCCGACTGAAAACCAACAACAAAAGCAAACACGTCAGAATAAAAATCGCGTACGGTGTTTACGATGGGACCGTACCAAAATGGTCGAATTATTGGAGGACTCGTCAGGCAATAATATGCGCAACGCTCTCAAAGCTGCGTTGAGCTGGGACATTGTGCACAAGCTCAAGATGCAAAGACACATGCTCACCGAGGGACGCGTCAAGGACCCCACGACATGGTCGAGGAAGCGCGAGGAACAGGGAATCAGCCGATACGCGTCGATATTGCAGAGCATGTTACGCCATCCTGAGGAATTTCGCGACATGTGTGATGTGCTGAAGAAGTATAGACGGATACATCGTATTGATGACGTGGATCACAAGAGGGCGTTGGCAAAGTGCGGTTGGACAGAGGAGGAATTTCGATTTGGGAAGAAGAACATGATTTTGGATGAGGAGGACGATATTCGGAGTGGTGTGAAGCGGTATTCGTCCAAGTTGGTTCGATCGTTATTGCAGGAATAATACAAACCGATGATCTTTAAGAGAATCAAACAAGGTGGCATCCCAACATTTATCTTTGTGACTGTGTTTTTTCAACTGGCGTTGACAATCGTCTACAAAGAAGGGGGGGGCATGCAGATTCACCTTAGTCATGCCCTCCCACTTCTCGTTGGATGATGTTGAAAATGGAAACTATAATGAAGTAGATCTTTAGGAATTTACCTTCATCTACATTCGCTGCCATACCTCCATCCATGCCATGTACACAGCGTCAGCAACAAACACGCTCACGGGGGATTCGTAAAATGCAACCAACTACTGAGCAATACCAAAGCCGTCCCCACCAACTGTCCCGGCGTCAGATCCGCGCCCTCCAAGGCGAATTGCAACAATGCCGAGAAGACCAACCCGAGCACCAACGCGAATCCCTTGATCACCGATCCTAAATGACGATGCACGAGCGCAGTGAGCAGTCCGGCCGCGGCCTTGGTCACCACGGGGATGAGAGTGGCATAGGTCCAATGTCGGAAGAATCCTCCGGTAGCAGTAGTCGTCGTCGTCGGCGTCGTGACGGACGACGCCGGCATCGCGGTCGTTCGCTCGAACGGCGTCCCGCTCGCGGCGGCGGCGGCTGCGGCGGCGCGTCGGCGATCCCTGAACCATTCCACCCCCATGGATAGGACAAGGCACGTTGCCGACAAAAATGAGATTTCGACCGTATAGAGGTACGCGTTCCGGTGATGATGATGCGTCGTCGTCGTCTTCGTCGTCGTCGTCGTCACCCCCGACGATGCCGCCACCCCCGTTCGAGTAGTTTGCAGGCTCCCCTGGGAGAGCGCACCGGCGAGGCCCGAGAGCATCGTCGCGGCGAGGCACGGGAGCACGCCGAACAGGAAACGACGATTTCCCCGGTCTTCGTCGTCGTCATTTTCGTCGTCGCCCCCCTTCGCGACGACGGCCGCCCCCCCCCCACCCCCCACCGCCCCTCCGCTCTTCCTCCTCCCCCTCCTCCCCCTCCCCCCCCCCCCTCCTCGATGCGACGACGACGATTGCATCCTTCCAATCCTCCCAACTACCCCCCCGGAACACCGCGGCACCCATCGTGAGCAATCCCAAACTCGCCATTTGCATCATGCTCTGCCCCTTCCCGAGGACAAGGTAACAGCAAAGCGCCGAACTCATTACCTTCAACTGGGACAATCCGTTGTATGTCACCGCATCAAGATTGCGATAGGACGCGTACGTCAATGTTCCCTGCAGAGCGTACAGCGCCGAGGGGATGCCGGCACCAATCAATGCCGTATACGGCGACCATTCGCGGAGCTGGTCTGATAGCGAAACGGAGGGGGAGAACAACGACGACGACGACGACGACGACGACGAGGCACCGTCGGAGGGGGGGGGGGCGGAGAGTCCACCCGACGACACGACCCACCCCGCCGCGCCCAGTCCCATCTTGACAATCTCCTCCGCGAGGGCGATCGATTTGCCATTCGTTTTCGGGTGCACGTACCGCCCCGCGAGCCGGGGCATGACGGCGTAGTTCAGCGCCAGCAAGACCAGGTACAGCACGGACGCCGGCGCGAAGGAGCCTCCTCCGGCGGTCCGACCGCCGTTCGAAAGCCTCGTTGCCGAGGAGAAGACCGAGACGGTACCCCATACGATGGCGATGGGCGCGACTGCGGCGCCGCGTGTTTCCGAACGGAAGAGGGGGAGGGGGAGGGGGAGAGGGGAAGGGGGGGGGGTGGGATCGATATATGCGATATGAGGATATGGAAATATATTATTATATGCAGTAAAAGTGGGGACGGGCGGGCGAGAGAGTAGAAGAGGCGTGTACATCGTTTGTATGTATCGGGAGGACGACGCAGACAATATGGTACCTACGTACTCGCGCGGGATGGCGAACGACGCGACGACGTCGCCGATGCGACGACGACGACATCCCCCCCCAGGAGTCGATGCAAACAACGCGATGCCGCCGTGGACTCATTCGCCGCAGTCGCGGCGGTCGCCGCAATCACGACGGTGGCGTCCTCGCGACGACGACGACGGCGGCACGATGGATCGTCTCGTCGTTCTTCGCGACGAGCTACGGCGTCGGTGGCGGCGGCGGCGGGGGCGGGGGAGGCGGCGGCGGCGTCGGCCCTATTGGTGACGCGTCGTCTCATAGCTGTTGTGGCCGACGTCGTCGGAGGTGATGGACATGAAATACTCTATCTAGGTACGCTGGTAAACAATTATATGTGTGGGATCGAGCAAGCAGCGTATCGGAGGAAAAGGGAGAGAGGAGAAACATGGAAAAAGTGAGCCGAACGAAGATTCCATCTTCGCGAATCTCACGTGGTGAATAAATAAAACATAAGGGGTTATTCGCCAAAAGAAATAGTGACGTCACAAAGTTGCCGTAGATACTTAAGTACTTATTTGGGGAAATACGTAGGTAGAATCTGCACACAAGAAAATTTTGTCACTCCAATACACCATTTTTTTGTTGCAGAATATCACACTTAAAACAGGAATACAGCTATGGGCGCATATATGCGCCCACCTTAATTTAGAGCTTCGT
>JALLOS010000299.1:0-13920 GCA_036939435.1 Stephanodiscus minutulus
CGATGGAGGATGACGAAACCTTGTCCGTCGTTATGTCTTCTGGAAGTGAAACATATGGAACAGGCTCCGCAGTTTCGAACATAGCCTTGGGCACGACTGCGTGAACGCCCCAATTCCCGTCGACAACTTGGGTAATTATGTAATCCACACCGAGCGAGCAAACGTTCGTCGCATCCTCCTCAGAGAGATCGTACTGCGCCATAATGAACTTTCGCGTCTGAGAGAAGGCATTCATCATGGCCTTGTCGACGCTTGAGGCGCCATAGATATCACCTGGACTATCAGCATAGGTATCAAGATAGTCAGTTTCCGTAAACCTGGAATTTGAGAAGGGAAGAGAGAAAAGGATTGGTTAAAAGAGTCAGTTCGCAGAGCTTCATTTGCTAAACAGTAAAATGATCTTACCCGTGTACAATCCATGAATCCTTAGTTTCACCCAAAGGAAAGTCTAGCGTCGCCATCGCTCCTGTGAAGTCAGCCTTCTTAATCACGGTAAGCTTGAATTTGCCCGTGATTGAGGTTTCAATGCCAGTTCCGTCGAGCTCGGAGTCGCCTTGTGCCGAATGGGCGTCGCCCATCGAAATCAAAGCTCCTGCCACTTCCACGGGATAGTACATCGTCGTTCCGATACCAATACGCTTGTTGTCGAGATTTCCGCCAGTTGGCATGGGAGGGATACTGTCGACGAAGTCATGAGATTCGGGTGCAAGACCCATGCATCCCACGTGGTAGTTGATAGGAATGCGGGCACGAAAAACATCATCGATGTAACTGATATTACTGGTTGTTGCCCAGCCCATATCAGTCACATCGAAGGATGGCACAGTAGATCCATGTGCTTCGTGGGGGACACATGTTCCAGGGTATGCAATAAAGTCTCGGACTGTGCCATTTGGATCAGTAATTGTAGGCCATTCAAATTGATACAAGGGAGATGCATAGCCCTGTCCATCATCATCGAAGATCTCGTAAATTGTGATCACCTCATCGTTTACACCAGGAGTCGATGTGAAGGACCCAGCAAAGAACTTCTCACCATTCACCTTGTCAAGGTCAAAGAAAACGAAACATAATGGACGAAAAGTTAGAAATAAAGTAGGAAGAAGATTTAGTTTTTCACCGAACAGATCTTCTAACCTTATTTGCACGTGCGTGATAGCCCCACCAAGCTGCAGCGTTTGATCCAAAAGTCTTTCCATCTGGATTGACCCTTGGGGTGAGATCTAGAATCTCAACTTTGAGGACGTCACCAGGCTCTGCGCCTTCGACGAAGATAGGGCCTGTAAGGACGTGCACACCTGGATTGCGAAACGAGGAGCGTGCGAGAAAGAAAGGCTGATGTGAGCGAATCATCATGTTCTGAAATACAGCCAGCTCAACGGTAAAAACTTACCATCACCGCCACCAGTAGCACCACGAAAGTCTTCACCCTTGCCATCAGCCGTCCAAGTGTAAATGGACTCCATTCCTTCATCCCCCTTGATCATGCGATCCCAATCATCGCATGCGTGGTGTGTGGCCATCTCAACGACAACCTCGTCACCAGAAGCAACGGTCAAGACAGGTTCTAATGTCTTGGAGAAGTACCCCCAGTGTACAGTCTCAGGGCTGAGCTTGAGTTCAGCATCACCCTGGAGCTTGCGAGATCGACGGCCCGACCTTGCCTCAGCAGTAAGTTCCGCTTCCGTAACCTCGGTGAATATGCCCTTGGGAATGACGGAATGAATGCCCAAATTTCCATCGACGAGCTGCGTCATCATGAAGTCGACACCATTGGTGATCACAGTCGTCGCCTCGGCCTCCGTAAGGCCATATTCTGCCATGATCCACTTCCTTGTCTGGGTGAACGTGTTCATCATTGCTTTATCAACGCTTTTGTTGTCGAACATATCCTTGGGATTCTCGGAATAAGTTTCCAAGTAGTCCGTTTCGGTATACCTAGAGAGTACGATTGACGTCCGAAAAGTCAAACGAGGGTGATCAAATAATAAAGAAGGCATATATTATTGAGGAGGATCGGCACGGACAAGCAAAATAACTCACCCATGAACGATGTACTCGTCATTAGTTTCGCCAAGCGGAAAGTCCACAACTTTCTGCGATTCTGTGAAATCAGCTTGCTTAATTACGGTGAATCGGAATTCCCCTGTAAGTGAAGTCTCAATGCCCGTCCCTGCTAGCTCACTATCGCCTTGACCAGTGTGGCCGTCGCCTACAGAGAATAAGGCTCCTGCGATTTCAACAGGGTAGTACATCGTGATACCTTTACCGATGCGCTTGCTATCGAGGTTACCACCTGTGGGCATTGGAATGATGGACGTGACAAAGTCGTGCGAGGCAGGTGGAAGTCCCATATTCCCGAATTGGTAGAGCAATGGAACCTTTCCCTGGTATACTTCATCGATGTACGTGATCTCTTCTTTCGTAGTCCAGCCCATGTCGCTAATGTCGCTGCTAGGGATTGTCATGCCGTGAGGAGTGTGTGGGACGCAAGTGCCGGGGTAGGAGTACTTGTCGCGTTCAATGCCTTGAGGATCCGTAATGGCAGGCCAGTGATACTGGTAGGATGCAAGTGCATAGCCCTGGCCATCGCCTTCGTCGAAGATCTCGTAGATCGTGCTCCTCTACGTATATCGTTTGCACAAAGACGACATGGTGAGGTGAGTTCATTACGAAATAAAGACGACGATGATCACAAATCAATCTTACCTCGTCAAAATGTGGCGCTCCAGCCACCCAGGGTTCGCCGTCGCTCTTGTTCACCCAAGCCTGGAATCCCCAATTTCCGATAACAACTGATCCGAAGGCCCTGCCCTCGGGGTTGTAACGAGGCTTGACATCCAAGATCTCTACTTTCAGGAGATCGCCTGGTTCGGCTCCTTCGACAAAGACAGGCCCCGTCATAATGTGCCCACCATCGCCGGTGCCGGTGGGACCACGGAAAGGAACATTCTGCCCCGCCGTGTCCCAAAAGTAGATATCTTCTACGGGCTTGTCGCCCTTGATCATCTTGTCGTAATCTTCGCACGCGTTGAGCGTTACCGTCTCGATCGTGACCGTGGCGCCAGAAGGGACGATCAGCACGGGTTGCAAGGTCTTCGAAAAGTATCCCCAATGAACATTCTCTTTGCTCAGTGGCAAGGTGTAGTCGGTCTCGCCGAGACCTTGGTCCACGATGGAAAGCGCAGCGACGAGGTGCGAAAAGGATAATTTCATGATGGGGCGAGCTTTGTGGCAATCTATGAGATTGACGATGGAGATCTTTCACCTGAAGCAAATTTGCGTGAGTCAGCTGGCAGATCTCATCCATCTTCTCTTCCATCTGATTTTGTGGAATAAGAACTCTATCACCTGAGAAGGTGTATGACGCGAGGGGATCCTCTTTCATCTTCGCGATTGAGGAGAACAGTAGTTGATAAACAGAAGTTGCCACCACGCCCGAATACTACAATAGGTATGGTACATAGATTTCCAGACATTCCAATTTATTTCGTGGAATAAGAATTTGACTTGTGGTGCACTGCCAACAAATCCTTGTGAAGTTGGTGACCGACCTCTTGCGATGCGCTATGTTTTGCGGCAGTGGTTATTCACTCTACGAACTCTACCAACCCTCGTACACTTTCTTCTGCGGGCAGTTGATTTTCTCTTTTTCCGCAAACATCAAACATGATCTTTCCCGCCAACTCACTGCGCAGAACAACACATCTCACGGCTCCTTTCGCATGGTACCATAGAGAACAACCTGCTCGCTCGCCAGCGGAAACAATGACGTCTAAGTGTGAAAAAAAACACCACCCGCGAATTTCCCTGTGTTATTATGCCTATTTCGTCCCGGCGTCATCATCTATGTCCATGAAGAACAACGGGTCCGGGATGCCATCACGCTCTCGAACTGAATCGGCGGTCTCCCTTGCCTTGTTTTTTCTCAGGGTTTCGTCGGCTCAGATATGGGGAAATGACGGCTTTGAGGCGGATGCATCCGCTCCGTCCAAAATGTGCCCCACGCTGTTTGCCGATTTCAAACGTCGCCAGGTAGCTAGCTTTGACTCGGATGTATTCCTCTACAATGAAATGGTTGGTGGTAAACATGTTCCCTATTTGACGTTCTCAGAGAGCACCCTTGCTCCGAATATATTGATGGCAACAATAGTCGTGGGTGATGGTGATAAAGAAGGTGGTGTTTATCACCCCATGGTTGCGTCTGATAAAGTTGATGAGGTACACTTCGTGACGCACATCATGGTAAAGGATCAGAATGGGAATGTTGTGGCACTGAAATCAATGGATGCGACTGGCCCCTTACCTGCTTCGATGACTTTTGAGGTGCCAGCAGGTACAACAGAACTGACCCCGTACGATTGGTGGTGAGCTTTTCTACAGCCGTGCCTTCGCTTCGCCCTCAGGTGTCGTTTTGTTTTGCCCTATTTGACATTTATTCTCGTTTTAATATCTTCGATTCTACACAGCAACCTGCACGGGCTCTGGAAAGGGGACACGGTCGATGTGCCTAACGCTACGATTGTTGAGGGAAAAGACTGCGCTGTTTCTGACTTTCCTGTGACGTCTTGGACGTCGGTTCACACTGATTTCATGCGTTTGCAGAACGCCGCGTTCGGCTCTATCATTCCTTTCACTGAGGAGACTGGTGGTGAGAGTCATACTCCCTACATCACGCTCAACGACGATGGGACAGCCTCCGTACTCGTTGGAAAGGTGGGTGGTGATATTCACCCTATGATTGCGTCAGATGACCCGGAAGTAGTGCATTGGATCACAGAGATATACGTCCAACAAAATGGTGACCACGTAATTGCTATGTCTTCACTTGATCCCACCGGAGTGAATAATGCCACTATGAATTTCAACATTCCAGAAGGCACTGAGACGTTGCGGGCATTCGCTTGGTGGTAAGAAAATTTCCCTGAATTTCGACAATTAGGTTTCTTATTCGAAAAATCTCTGAGGTTCTCATGATTTGTTTCGTATGTAAAGCAATATTCATGGTCTGTGGGAAGGACCTGTTGTGGAGGTTGCAGCAGCTTCCAAAGTTGCCGAAATTTCCTCCTCGGGATTCAGAGTCGTTGAATCTTTAAGCATTGCAATGAAAGTTGCACTATTGACAGCTGGCCTAATTTGAGATCCTATCTGGTGGAGGGGAAACCATTTGCTTTATTTGAACATACTGATGTAAAACTGTAGATTGCTTAAAAAAATGTCATGGAGGTTAATTTGTTGCATCCCAACTATCCGTCTTCTCGTGGAATATGCTGTCATTGACCAACTTGTCCGCAGCAGTGTCATCTACCGATGTTCTTGTATAATGAAAAATGCACATTGCACGAAACACACCTGAGACAACTTAACTCTCAATGTCATCATCCCCTATGATTGCAAAAGTGAGAGGTCACACTTTATTGCAGTAAGGAGGAAACAGAGGAGAAGGACAGTGATGATAGTGATAGTAACCGCATCAGAAGCAATTTGAACAGCTGCAGCTCAAGCTCAAGCAGCATCAATAACAGCTTGGGGGGCAAGAAGAAGATTTAAGCCAACACGAAGAAGAATGTTTATGACTTTGTGAGTTAGTTTCAAGAATGGTTGAAAAGGTGAATGCAAAGAGGTGTTGTGTTGGTCACAATGAAAGACTGCCTAATTACGGATATTCCTCATGTCTGAAAAAGTGCCACCTGAGGGAATTCAAAATTGGATTCCTGACAAAGTCATGTCCTTGAATGCAAGCAATGGTGGTCCATGTTGGCCAAGGGCGCTTGGGCAGGCATAAAAATTAATTTAATTTTAAAGCTAATCTTCTTTTCGACTAATCGCTTCCCCGTCGCCAAAAATGGTGGCCGAAACGTCATCCATCATTGACAACGGGTGCCAAAACAATAGGAATAGACTACTAACATAATAATGAACCAAGTTACATCTCGGTTTTAGTTTAAATTAATTATTACTATGTTATTTAGCTACTGTTGTGATCAACAATGAAATCGGCGACGACAAAAATGAAGACGAATCGCTGGCAATTTCGATTGCCATGGCAATGCACCAGTATGATGTGGGCCACATCGCCCAATAGAGCACGTCCAGGGCTTCACTGGAAGCCACTGGATGCCTCTGTTGGGCAAGTGCCTATGCCGTATTGCCCCATGGTCAACGAATTAGTTGAAACAACACAAAACACTAACAAAACACACCTTTTAGCTACCACTATGGTACATTTTGATCCCTAGTTGTTTGTGATAATTTCATTCCCCAAAACGGACCCTCTACTCAGCTTGTGAAATTCCACAATTGGAGCCGAAGAGCTCGCGGACATTTCTAGCATTATCAAATATTGCCAGCGGACAAAAAGTAAAAAGATATTAAGCAATCACAAAGCTCGATTTATAAGCTGGTGCATATTTGCACCACTACTAGGGGTTAAGCTGATAAGGTTTAAGAAGTCACATGAACAAGGTCAGCCAGTTGGAGGAGCATAAGTGCCTCCTCCAGGAGGAGGTGGTGAGAGCGTTGTTGATGATTGACAAATCAACTTCAAATTTAGCCCTTGTTTCTCCTCCAGGAGGAGGTGGTGTGGTGAGAGCGTTGACGATTGACAAGTCAACTTCATATTTTGCCCTCCAGGCCATCAAATACAAAGTGTACAGTGTCTGTGGCCTGGAAAATATATGGCAGATGCATCCCACATGGGGTATGATGCAAGCCTGTGTGGGGCAAAACTGGTAAAAATTAATAACGTTTTACAAGTTTTTACTATGTCCAATTCAATAGATACTTGAGGTGATTATCGGTAAATGATATGTAATAGAAATTGATTGTTTAAATAAGAACAACCTGCTGGTTTAACCCCCCCCCCCACCAACAAACTGCCAAATTTATTTTAAGTCCTTTCATCAGTTTGATATGCCATACCACTGCTAGATAGCCGGCTTTACCACTAAGCCATCACACGTGTGATGGCTTAGTGGTAAAGCCGGCTATCTAGCAGTGGTATGGCATATCAAACTGATGAAAGGACTTAAAATAAATTTGGCAGTTTGTTGGTGGGGGGGGGGGTTAAACCAGCAGGTTGTTCTTATTTAAACAATCAATTTCTATTACATATCATTTACCGATAATCACCTCAAGTATCTATTGAATTGGACATAGTAAAAACTTGTAAAACGTTATTAATTTTTACCAGTTTTGCCCCACACAGGCTTGCATCATACCCCATGTGGGATGCATCTGCCATATATTTTCCAGGCCACAGACACTGTACACTTTGTATTTGATGGCCTGGAGGGCAAAATATGAAGTTGACTTGTCAATCGTCAACGCTCTCACCACACCACCTCCTCCTGGAGGAGAAACAAGGGCTAAATTTGAAGTTGATTTGTCAATCATCAACAACGCTCTCACCACCTCCTCCTGGAGGAGGCACTTATGCTCCTCCAACTGGCTGACCTTGTTCATGTGACTTCTTAAACCTTATCAGCTTAACCCCTAGTAGTGGTGCAAATATGCACCAGCTTATAAATCGAGCTTTGTGATTGCTTAATATCTTTTTACTTTTTGTCCGCTGGCAATATTTGATAATGCTAGAAATGTCCGCGAGCTCTTCGGCTCCAATTGTGGAATTTCACAAGCTGAGTAGAGGGTCCGTTTTGGGGAATGAAATTATCACAAACAACTAGGGATCAAAATGTACCATAGTGGTAGCTAAAAGGTGTGTTTTGTTAGTGTTTTGTGTTGTTTCAACTAATTCGTTGACCATGGGGCAATACGGCATAGGCACTTGCCCAACAGAGGCATCCAGTGGCTTCCAGTGAAGCCCTGGACGTGCTCTATTGGGCGATGTGGCCCACATCATACTGGTGCATTGCCATGGCAATCGAAATTGCCAGCGATTCGTCTTCATTTTTGTCGTCGCCGATTTCATTGTTGATCACAACAGTAGCTAAATAACATAGTAATAATTAATTTAAACTAAAACCGAGATGTAACTTGGTTCATTATTATGTTAGTAGTCTATTCCTATTGTTTTGGCACCCGTTGTCAATGATGGATGACGTTTCGGCCACCATTTTTGGCGACGGGGAAGCGATTAGTCGAAAAGAAGATTAGCTTTAAAATTAAATTAATTTTTATGCCTGCCCAAGCGCCCTTGGCCAACATGGACCACCATTGCTTGCATTCAAGGACATGACTTTGTCAGGAATCCAATTTTGAATTCCCTCAGGTGGCACTTTTTCAGACATGAGGAATATCCGTAATTAGGCAGTCTTTCATTGTGACCAACACAACACCTCTTTGCATTCACCTTTTCAACCATTCTTGAAACTAACTCACAAAGTCATAAACATTCTTCTTCGTGTTGGCTTAAATCTTCTTCTTGCCCCCCAAGCTGTTATTGATGCTGCTTGAGCTTGAGCTGCAGCTGTTCAAATTGCTTCTGATGCGGTTACTATCACTATCATCACTGTCCTTCTCCTCTGTTTCCTCCTTACTGCAATAAAGTGTGACCTCTCACTTTTGCAATCATAGGGGATGATGACATTGAGAGTTAAGTTGTCTCAGGTGTGTTTCGTGCAATGTGCATTTTTCATTATACAAGAACATCGGTAGATGACACTGCTGCGGACAAGTTGGTCAATGACAGCATATTCCACGAGAAGACGGATAGTTGGGATGCAACAAATTAACCTCCATGACATTTTTTTAAGCAATCTACAGTTTTACATCAGTATGTTCAAATAAAGCAAATGGTTTCCCCTCCACCAGATAGGATCTCAAATTAGGCCAGCTGTCAATAGTGCAACTTTCATTGCAATGCTTAAAGATTCAACGACTCTGAATCCCGAGGAGGAAATTTCGGCAACTTTGGAAGCTGCTGCAACCTCCACAACAGGTCCTTCCCACAGACCATGAATATTGCTTTACATACGAAACAAATCATGAGAACCTCAGAGATTTTTCGAATAAGAAACCTAATTGTCGAAATTCAGGGAAATTTTCTTACCACCAAGCGAATGCCCGCAACGTCTCAGTGCCTTCTGGAATGTTGAAATTCATAGTGGCATTATTCACTCCGGTGGGATCAAGTGAAGACATAGCAATTACGTGGTCACCATTTTGTTGGACGTATATCTCTGTGATCCAATGCACTACTTCCGGGTCATCTGACGCAATCATAGGGTGAATATCACCACCCACCTTTCCAACGAGTACGGAGGCTGTCCCATCGTCGTTGAGCGTGATGTAGGGAGTATGACTCTCACCACCAGTCTCCTCAGTGAAAGGAATGATAGAGCCGAACGCGGCGTTCTGCAAACGCATGAAATCAGTGTGAACCGACGTCCAAGACGTCACAGGAAAGTCAGAAACAGCGCAGTCTTTTCCCTCAACAATCGTAGCGTTAGGCACATCGACCGTGTCCCCTTTCCAGAGCCCGTGCAGGTTGCTGTGTAGAATCGAAGATATTAAAACGAGAATAAATGTCAAATAGGGCAAAACAAAACGACACCTGAGGGCGAAGCGAAGGCACGGCTGTAGAAAAGCTCACCACCAATCGTACGGGGTCAGTTCTGTTGTACCTGCTGGCACCTCAAAAGTCATCGAAGCAGGTAAGGGGCCAGTCGCATCCATTGATTTCAGTGCCACAACATTCCCATTCTGATCCTTTACCATGATGTGCGTCACGAAGTGTACCTCATCAACTTTATCAGACGCAACCATGGGGTGATAAACACCACCTTCTTTATCACCATCACCCACGACTATTGTTGCCATCAATATATTCGGAGCAAGGGTGCTCTCTGAGAACGTCAAATAGGGAACATGTTTACCACCAACCATTTCATTGTAGAGGAATACATCCGAGTCAAAGCTAGCTACCTGGCGACGTTTGAAATCGGCAAACAGCGTGGGGCACATTTTGGACGGAGCGGATGCATCCGCCTCAAAGCCGTCATTTCCCCATATCTGAGCCGACGAAACCCTGAGAAAAAACAAGGCAAGGGAGACCGCCGATTCAGTTCGAGAGCGTGATGGCATCCCGGACCCGTTGTTCTTCATGGACATAGATGATGACGCCGGGACGAAATAGGCATAATAACACAGGGAAATTCGCGGGTGGTGTTTTTTTTCACACTTAGACGTCATTGTTTCCGCTGGCGAGCGAGCAGGTTGTTCTCTATGGTACCATGCGAAAGGAGCCGTGAGATGTGTTGTTCTGCGCAGTGAGTTGGCGGGAAAGATCATGTTTGATGTTTGCGGAAAAAGAGAAAATCAACTGCCCGCAGAAGAAAGTGTACGAGGGTTGGTAGAGTTCGTAGAGTGAATAACCACTGCCGCAAAACATAGCGCATCGCAAGAGGTCGGTCACCAACTTCACAAGGATTTGTTGGCAGTGCACCACAAGTCAAATTCTTATTCCACGAAATAAATTGGAATGTCTGGAAATCTATGTACCATACCTATTGTAGTATTCGGGCGTGGTGGCAACTTCTGTTTATCAACTACTGTTCTCCTCAATCGCGAAGATGAAAGAGGATCCCCTCGCGTCATACACCTTCTCAGGTGATAGAGTTCTTATTCCACAAAATCAGATGGAAGAGAAGATGGATGAGATCTGCCAGCTGACTCACGCAAATTTGCTTCAGGTGAAAGATCTCCATCGTCAATCTCATAGATTGCCACAAAGCTCGCCCCATCATGAAATTATCCTTTTCGCACCTCGTCGCTGCGCTTTCCATCGTGGACCAAGGTCTCGGCGAGACCGACTACACCTTGCCACTGAGCAAAGAGAATGTTCATTGGGGATACTTTTCGAAGACCTTGCAACCCGTGCTGATCGTCCCTTCTGGCGCCACGGTCACGATCGAGACGGTAACGCTCAACGCGTGCGAAGATTACGACAAGATGATCAAGGGCGACAAGCCCGTAGAAGATATCTACTTTTGGGACACGGCGGGGCAGAATGTTCCTTTCCGTGGTCCCACCGGCACCGGCGATGGTGGGCACATTATGACGGGGCCTGTCTTTGTCGAAGGAGCCGAACCAGGCGATCTCCTGAAAGTAGAGATCTTGGATGTCAAGCCTCGTTACAACCCCGAGGGCAGGGCCTTCGGATCAGTTGTTATCGGAAATTGGGGATTCCAGGCTTGGGTGAACAAGAGCGACGGCGAACCCTGGGTGGCTGGAGCGCCACATTTTGACGAGGTAAGATTGATTTGTGATCATCGTCGTCTTTATTTCGTAATGAACTCACCTCACCATGTCGTCTTTGTGCAAACGATATACGTAGAGGAGCACGATCTACGAGATCTTCGACGAAGGCGATGGCCAGGGCTATGCACTTGCATCCTACCAGTATCACTGGCCTGCCATTACGGATCCTCAAGGCATTGAACGCGACAAGTACTCCTACCCCGGCACTTGCGTCCCACACACTCCTCACGGCATGACAATCCCTAGCAGCGACATTAGCGACATGGGCTGGACTACGAAAGAAGAGATCACGTACATCGATGAAGTATACCAGGGAAAGGTTCCATTGCTCTACCAATTCGGGAATATGGGACTTCCACCTGCCTCGCACGACTTTGTCACGTCCATCATTCCAATGCCCACAGGTGGTAACCTCGATAGCAAGCGCATCGGTAAAGGTATCACGATGTACTACCCTGTTGAAATCGCAGGAGCCTTATTCTCTGTAGGCGACGGCCACACTGGTCAAGGCGATAGTGAGCTAGCAGGGACGGGCATTGAGACTTCACTTACAGGGGAATTCCGATTCACCGTAATTAAGCAAGCTGATTTCACAGAATCGCAGAAAGTTGTGGACTTTCCGCTTGGCGAAACTAATGACGAGTACATCGTTCATGGGTGAGTTATTTTGCTTGTCCGTGCCGATCCTCCTCAATAATATATGCCTTCTTTATTATTTGATCACCCTCGTTTGACTTTTCGGACGTCAATCGTACTCTCTAGGTATACCGAAACGGACTACTTGGAAACTTATTCCGAGAATCCCAAGGATATGTTCGACAACAAAAGCGTTGATAAAGCAATGATGAACACGTTCACCCAGACAAGGAAGTGGATCATGGCAGAATATGGCCTTACGGAGGCCGAGGCGACGACTGTGATCACCAATGGTGTCGACTTCATGATGACGCAGCTCGTCGATGGAAATTTGGGCATTCATTCCGTCATTCCCAAGGGCATATTCACCGAGGTTACGGAAGCGGAACTTACTGCTGAGGCAAGGTCGGGCCGTCGATCTCGCAAGCTCCAGGGTGATGCTGAACTCAAGCTCAGCCCTGAGACTGTACACTGGGGGTACTTCTCCAAGACATTAGAACCTGTCTTGACCGTTGCTTCTGGTGACGAGGTTGTCGTTGAGATGGCCACACACCACGCATGCGATGATTGGGATCGCATGATCAAGGGGGATGAAGGAATGGAGTCCATTTACACTTGGACGGCTGATGGCAAGGGTGAAGACTTTCGTGGTGCTACTGGTGGCGGTGATGGTAAGTTTTTACCGTTGAGCTGGCTGTATTTCAGAACATGATGATTCGCTCACATCAGCCTTTCTTTCTCGCACGCTCCTCGTTTCGCAATCCAGGTGTGCACGTCCTTACAGGCCCTATCTTCGTCGAAGGCGCAGAGCCTGGTGACGTCCTCAAAGTTGAGATTCTAGATCTCACCCCAAGGGTCAATCCAGATGGAAAGACTTTTGGATCAAACGCTGCAGCTTGGTGGGGCTATCACGCACGTGCAAATAAGGTTAGAAGATCTGTTCGGTGAAAAACTAAATCTTCTTCCTACTTTATTTCTAACTTTTCGTCCATTATGTTTCGTTTTCTTTGACCTTGACAAGGTGAATGGTGAGAAGTTCTTTGCTGGGTCCTTCACATCGACTCCTGGTGTAAACGATGAGGTGATCACAATTTACGAGATCTTCGATGATGATGGACAGGGCTATGCATCTCCCTTGTATCAATTTGAATGGCCTACAATTACTGATCCAAATGGCACAGTCCGAGACTTTATTGCATACCCTGGAACATGTGTCCCCCACGAAGCACATGGATCTACTGTGCCATCCTTCGATGTGACTGATATGGGCTGGGCAACAACCAGTAATATCAGTTACATCGATGATGTTTTTCGTGCCCGCATTCCTATCAACTACCACGTGGGATGCATGGGTCTTGCACCCGAATCTCATGACTTCGTCGACAGTATCCCTCCCATGCCAACTGGCGGAAATCTCGACAACAAGCGTATTGGTATCGGAACGACGATGTACTATCCCGTGGAAGTGGCAGGAGCTTTGATTTCGATGGGCGACGCCCATTCGGCACAAGGCGACTCCGAGCTCGACGGAACTGGCATTGAAACCTCAATCACGGGCAAATTCAAGCTTACCGTGATTAAGAAGGCTGACTTCACAGGAGCGATGGCGACGCTAGACTTTCCTTTGGGTGAAACTAAGGATTCATGGATTGTACACGGGTAAGATCATTTTACTGTTTAGCAAATGAAGCTCTGCGAACTGACTCTTTTAACCAATCCTTTTCTCTCTTCCCTTCTCAAATTCCAGGTTTACGGAAACTGACTATCTTGATACCTATGCTGATAGTCCAGGTGATATCTATGGCGCCTCAAGCGTCGACAAGGCCATGATGAATGCCTTCTCTCAGACGCGAAAGTTCATTATGGCGCAGTACGATCTCTCTGAGGAGGATGCGACGAACGTTTGCTCGCTCGGTGTGGATTACATAATTACCCAAGTTGTCGACGGGAATTGGGGCGTTCACGCAGTCGTGCCCAAGGCTATGTTCGAAACTGCGGAGCCTGTTCCATATGTTTCACTTCCAGAAGACATAACGACGGACAAGGTTTCGTCATCCTCCATCG
>JALLOS010000300.1:9476-26866 GCA_036939435.1 Stephanodiscus minutulus
TCGCCGGGGCCCCCCCCCCCCCCCCCCCCCCTCCTCCTCCTCCCCGGAGCCTCCTCCTCGGCGATGTTCTTGCCGCCGCCGCAGAAGACGCCACCGCCGCCGCACCGGCGTTCCGGGCCCGGGGGCAGAGAAGGACGGACAGGGCCGCCGACAGGACCATCAGGGAGGACGGGGAAGGCATAGCCGTCGTCATCATCGACCGGGAACGCTTCATACCTTTTTTCTTTTCGTGTACTACTATCCCTTTATTTTTTGCTCCTGTGGTTTTTAGAATATTCTCTCTATTGTACCAAAAACACCATGGTTCGAGCGTTCCGAAATGCTAACCAACAGCCCGTCATTGTGGTGACCACCAAAAAGGAGACAATCATATCGGTTCCTAGGTACGTAATTTGTGTTCAGTGTGCGAATAGATCAGCCCTGGCCTGGCTGCCGGTTCCCGCAGTCAGTCGTGATTGAGAGAGAGGCGGTCATTTTGGTGGCCGATAAGAAGGGACCAAGAGATCTCCAAACTGACCCCCAGACGAAATGGGCCGTTCCGAATATGGAATACGATAGCCCTCGCCCCGGCCGACGCGGGTGCGTGAACGGTCACCACATGGCCTATCAAAAGCAATCAATCCTGCGAAAAATAAAGAAAAACGATTGGTAGCTCTATCAACACAATAAGTAATTAGAGAAAAATCATGAGCAAAATAAGCAGGAGAAGGATGTTCGTCGCCGCCGCCGCCGCCGCCGCCGCCAAACCGTCGTCGTCGGCCGCCGCCGCCGCGGCCCTCCTCGTCTCGTCGCTCGCCTCCGTCTCAGTCGTCGTCTCCGCCGCCTCCTTCTCCTCCTCCTCCTCCTCCTCCTCCCGTCCCATTCCCATCATCCTCGACACCACCACCTCCGTCCTGAACGACTCCCTGTCGACGTCCTTCTCGTGCGGTCTCCGCTGGTCCTACGCGAAATCCTGTTCGGTCCCGTGTCCGACGGGGGACGACGACTCCTGTCCCGACGGGGAGAGATGCTACGCCGGCGTGACTTGCGACGCCGCCGATCCGTCGTCGGACGACGACGGATCGAACGACCGCAAAAGAGCGTCCTTCGACCGCGCGAGCGGGGGGATGGAGCTCGAGGGGATACGTCGGCTCGTCGTCGGGTCGTCGGGCGGTGGTGGCGTCGTCGATGCCGCTGCCGGGCGCTACCACGAGTACCGATTCGTTTGCGGGACGGGTCACGCCGATGCCGGGGCGAGATGCGCGGCGAAGAATTCCGAGGAGGAGGAGGAGGAGTGGGTGGGGGGGTCGTGGGTCATCGCGGGACGACGGCCGATCTACTGCGACGACGGCGGTGGGAAGTCTCCCTCCTCCTGTCCCGCCGGGACGGAATGCTACGCCTCGGTACCCTGTCCGAGGGTGGTCCCACCCCGCGACGACGGCGACGGCGCGACGGGGGCAGGATCGTCGTCGTCGTCGTCGTCGTCGTCGCCAGGGACCGCGCCGACGGCGGTCGTCGGAGTCGGAAATTCCTCGACGATATCGAGGTCGAGGGACGTCGGCGACGACGTGGATCGCGCGCTCGATCCGTCTACCTCCTCCTCCTCGTCGTCGTCGTCGTCGTCGTCGTCGTGGGGTGCTTACTTCCGCGAATCGTACTCGTCGACCCTTGGATACGGCTGGAATTGATCCCCCGCCCGCCAACACGATAGGGGAGGGTCGGGAATGAACTCTCCGCGGGAAACCGATGTATGGGATGGATCCCCCGCCCGACACTTGTAGATTGTAGATATATAGTACTCTATCGCCACCCCCCTGTAATTATAATTCTGCTCCTTTGCCAAAGAAAATCGAACACATTATTACTATGACGCCCGGCCTGTCACTACTGTTATATTGGTTGATTGCACAAGTTTTTGTTCGGCCACCTGACATAATACTTTGCAACAATCACTCTTGGGGAAGAAGTTGGGAAAAATCTCGCCCCCAAGAGGACTACCGCCATGTCGTCCTCACTGTCATCTCCTCCTCCTCCTCCTCCTCCTCCTCCTCCTCCTCGTCCCGCCGCTGCTAGATATCCTGGTATCCAGTATCCTACCATTATCCAAGGGAAGAAACATGTCATCACCTGTCACAGATTTACACAGAGCCACCCAATTGGTGCGCTCGAAACTCCCCCTTCCTCAGGGAATAATGTACCTAGTTACGACCTAATTATCCTGATCAATGTGTTAGGCTATGCTCAGCAGTCATAACACTAGATATAAACGTGGTTAATCAAACCAATAACAATGAACTATATCAGATAGTCATCATTTGATGACACATCCACGTTGCTCGTTACTTCGTTGAACTTTCTCTTATTGTTGGCTGGGACTGGTGGGGACGACGATGACGAGGAAGTTATCGTCGTTGTCGTTGATGATGACGGCAATGAGGAAGACACCGATGACAAGGACGACAACAACGACTGTGATGCCTTGTACTCTTCATCCATATCCTTCTCTAATATGAAATTCCATATACATGGATCCACTATTCTTTGAAATGATTGTGTTTTTATTCCGATTTCATTCACACGTGAGGGGGTTGTAGTTAATCGCCCATCCAGAACAATCAGTTCCTCAATTTTGTTGGGCGATTGCTCACTTTTATTCCCAATTCTAATGACGTAGAATCCCTTTCCTTTAAGTCGAGACAACGGTGTCATGTTGATGTAGGCATCGAGGTCAATCTTTTCTGTTCAAATTCAATTGCACAATTGTCGATTGCAAACCGACGGCCACCAAGGAACTTTCTCCAAGCAAAATCTTGCATACGACGCCAGACCAGCGACAATGAGAAGCACATCATACTCTTCCGGGTCCAAACAAAAGCTACTGGCCAGGTGACAGCCATGGTCGTAGCTCGTATCAAGTGAAAACCAGAACGATTGTGCGCTGGAGATGAATTTCAAGAAGTCGGCTATGTGGTCCAAAAGGGCCTCAGATCTCGAAGACATCTGAAGGATTAGCGGACCAAACTTGGACACCTCTTCATCAGGGTGTTAGGAGGCCCCACCTGATTTTGGTCCGCTAAATGTCTGAAATTCGTCGAGCGATAAGCACATCACCATCGTCCCGACGCTCGACTCGGATGTAATACTAGACATATTAACACGGTGAGTTCGGTGAGGATGTTCTGGTACAATTTCTACGGTTTTCTTTATGTAGAGAAAATGTTCGACATTTTTCCCCCCCCTGCCAAAAAAGCTGGAGATGAGCCCCTGAGAGTGGTGCACAGGCGAGACTAGAGTTTGCACCCGAATTGGTATTTCCGATTGGTATTGGTTGGTATTTTCTTGGTATCATACCAACTGAATACCAAAGGGAAACTTGGTTGGTATATTTCGGTATCAAACATTTGGCGGGAGCCCCATTTTCCCTAAAACAAAGGGGGCGCTACCCCCTTTTTTAGCACTCAGCCCCCCTTTTGAGTAATCCAGAATTTCCCGTGGATTTTTTCAAGAAAAAGTTCCCGCGAAACTTCAAAAAAAAGTTCCTGCCAAATCTTCTGTACAAAAAATACCAACCAGATAATGCTAACCAACCAGTGCTGGTATCATACACCGATACTGGCCATATGGCTTGGTTGGGGTAAAAGCTGAACATCTCGAAAAAAGAAGATTTTTGGTCCGAAAGAGTTTGATTTTTTCGGACAGATAATATTCTGGTCAACATTTTACACACATTAATTTGTGTAAATAACCTTGCTCACACTTGCTCACACTTGTGTAAATTTTTGCCAAAGTTGAGCAAGTGTGAAAAAGTGTGACATTTCACAAACAAGTGTGAGATTTACACAAACAAGTGTGAGATTTACACAAGCAAAGTCGGGACAAGTGCGTCAACTAAAAAGTTAGAGCAGGATAAACGATACTGAGTTGTCTCATCCCCGCGTAGGTTGTTACTTCGACAACCGTGAGCCGTCATTCGACGACCGTGGGGTCGCTCCAACGCTGCCGCCGTCCCCGGGGGAAGACCCCTCCGCCACGGCTGGTGCGACATTGCCGCCCCTGGCCTGGCAAGACGTGGACCTCCGGCACGGATGCGGAGGCAACACATTTGTTAACGCCGATGCCGTTGACGATGACAACTACAATGACGACGGCGACGGCAACAAGGACGACGGCAACGACGGCGAAGGCGGACGCGATCTGGCGCTCACGCTCGCGCTCGTGCAGCCGCATCCGCATCCGCGCGACGGGGGAGGCAATCTTGACACATCCCCACCATCGTGGAGATTGGCCCTTGACGTCAAGACCTTTGATGGACTCGCACGTAGCACCAATCTCAGGCACGGACGAGTACCACTCCACGTGGCAGTGCAGTGGGCTGCGCAGACTAAGGCTTTGCCCTCGCCAACTTGGGCTGTGCCCTTGTGGCCTGGGCTGGCGCTCGGTGCTTGGGTTGCGCCCTTGCAGACTCGAGCTGCACTCTTGTAGACTTGGACAGTGCCCTTATAGCTCGGGCTGTGCCCTCACAGAATTGGGCTGCGCCTTCGTGGCAGCGGTATGCACAGTACGCGCTCGTGGCTCAGGCTTCAAACGCAAAAAGCAGCGGCAGCGGCAGCGGCAGCGGCAGCGGTGGCGGAAGTGGCGGCGGAAGCAACGGCAGAGGCAGAAGCAACGGCGGCAGCGGAAGCGGCGGCTGCAGTGGCAGCGCAACGGCGGCATCAGCAGCATAGGCAGGGGCAGGGGCAGTGGCGGCATCGGCGGCAGCGGCAGCACAGTGGTGGTGGCAGCGGCAGCGCAGCGACGGCAGCAGTGGCGGCAGCCGCAACGGCGGCAGCGTAACCAGCGGCGACAGCGCAGCGAGGTGGCGGCAGTGGCAGTGCAGCGGAGGCAGCGGCAGCGGCAGCGCAGCGGCGGCAGCGGCAGCGCAGCAGCAGTGGCAGCAGCAGCGCAGGGGCAGTGGAAGCGGCAGCGGCAGCGCAGTGGCAGCTGTGGAAATAGCGGCAGCAGAAGTGGCGGCGGCAGCGGCAGCGGCGGCAGCAGCAGCAGCAGCATGGGCAGGGGCAGTGGCAGTGTTGGCTTGTCAACTGACACGCAATGACGGCAATGCAATGGGGATGATGGCCACTTGAAACTTCTTGTCCACGACTATCCCACGAAGAACGAAAACAACATCAACAACAATCCACGCACTCTAACACCCCAGATCTCGCCTTCACCCTCCCATTCACTGTCCTTGTCATCACTGGTGCCCTTGTCCTTTCTATCGCCTTAGTTGATGATCTCACGTGTTGTGTAACTACTTGTGTAACTTTTCCAAAGTTCTTGTGTAAAACTCTGCCAAAGTTGAGCAAGTGTGAGAAAGTGTGAGATTTACACAAATAAAGTTGGGACAAGTAGTGTGGGCAAGTGTGAGATTTACACACGTTACATCTTGTGAAAAAAACAACTGAAATACCTGTCTAAAACAATTAGATTTTTATACCATTTATTTTTTAATGTTCAGCTTTCCCGCAACCCCCTGTATTGGGATGGTATGCAACACTCTAGTAGAGACAGATTTGCTGAGTACTACAGTCTCCAGTACAATCGTTTTGAGGGGAAAATCTAGATTTTCCCCTTTATACTATTCCTACAGTATCTCATTGCGAGAAGTACGGTAATTTCAAAAACACCGTACTTCTCGTAGAGAGATACTGTAGGAATAGTACAAAGAGGAAAATCTAGATTTTCCCCTCAAAACGAATGTACTGGAGACTGTAGTACAGTAAATAGTGGAGCATAAGCACCACTTCCCGTCACATTTCTTTTGAATTCCTTTTTATCGAAACTTGCCCCCCTGACAAATTTCTTAACGAACTTAACGAATTTAGTTTTGTTATTTTATTCTGCGTCGGAATCGTGTATCTAAGTTGTCATGGGGGCAAGTTTTGATAAAAAGGAATTCAAAAGAAATGTGGCAGGAAGTGGTGCTTATGCCCCGCTATGGCAGCAGAGGGGTCTTTCGAGTCGCACTAGCTTTCGCCTAGCGTTTTAGGGCTCAAAAGACCTGGTACGTAATTTAAAAATGTAGCCAAAATCAAACCCCCCCCCTTCGCTACTCTAAAACACCCCAACACATCGTCCGACGCCAACGCCCTTTAACCAGGCGCCTCATCACACTGTCGGCTCGCAACGTGTTGCTCGGTTTGGTCGGGCAGGTCCTCTGTGGCGAGCGGTGGTCTAGGTTTTAAATAGCTAAAACATGTATCATGCGTAACTCAAGCGTTCCGTCGCAATTAACGCCATCGTGGCTCGATAAAATAGATGATGAATGCAATATAAATCGATTACTATGAGTTATCTAAACGGGAGTTGGGCTAGATGGCGGGGATTACCCGTCACTGGCGCCTGTTTCATCGATCTCAGCCATTCTTTGTTTGAATGATTATTTTTCTTCGGCAGACATCTTTTGGTATGGGATCTCCACGTCACTCTTCTTTTGTGCCTCAAAGCACCCATACGCAGTATCGCCCATTTCAATGGGCGCAATTCTCGGCGCCTCTAAATGGTTGTCGTCCACCTCCGTCCAACGAGCAGGGTCGCCCAGATCATCCTCTCCTCTGTCACTAACAAACTGATGATATAGCGCTCTCTTGCTCACAATATTGCCCATTTTGGATATGGGGACGCCCTTTTACCTCAGCAGCACCTCCAGCTCTTTGTTCGTATGCCCCGACACGTTGCCATCCGACTCGTGGTCAAGGCGGTTGAGGATGATAAGAGTGGCGTCGCGCCTCATGTGAAACTCAATGCGTCTTTTTATCTTTTTTCATCTCAGTGATTTCCCTCTTACGATTTCCCATCTCTGCGGCAATAAACATGTCATCCGTGTTGATATGCTCGCCACCCGTGACATAAAACTTCTTACTGTACGTTGAATCCTGCCGCTCGCATGACGGAGAGATCCAATTCCTCCGCGGCTGCTCTGATTCTATCCTCGTTGAACTCTGTTTTCAGTAGGTCAGCGTCATAACGCATTGTTGACAGTTGTATGCAGCTGTAGTCATTCTTTGACTGAATGATCTGGTACTTGTCGTACTCAGGATCATGTTCGTTGTTTCCATTGTGCCGAACGTTGTCATCGGAGAGGCACTTCATCATGAGTGGCACAGCTCCGACCGCAGCCCAGCACTCCAAGTTCCTATCCACGGAAAATGCTTCGGTGACGGCATCCTCGCACACGACACTCGTCTGCGGACATACTCAGCCATAGACGACGAGCCCAAAGGTCGATACCAAGAGACATATCGGCTTTTTTGTGCGTAGCAACTCGTTGCAAGTGTGGCAAGATTTCTTTGAACCATTTTCTTGAAGAGACCGCAATTGCGGTCTGTCTCCTGCTGCACAGAGGTGGCGTTGGGCAGGCCTGGGAAGAGGTATAGGCCGAGGAATTTACAAGAGACAAGAAGACTCATGAAATTGTGGACGGGTCCGCTGTCCACCTTCAAGATGACGCACTTTCCCGGCGTATCTTCCATGCCGGGGAAGTGAGGAATGATGGTGTTGTTGATGGAGCATATTCTCTTTGATGCGGTCAACAGATGCAATGCCGCACATTTTATTTACCACGACAAGCAGCTGCTTCCAAACAATCACCTCGCAGTTGAGCTGCTTTATTTGCATGAACAATTCAATGGCAAGGACGAGCAGTTTGAAGGCTGCTTTGGGAATGATTTCCTCTTAACCTCTCGCAAGCGGCGCACTCCCGATCATGTCATTCCGAACGTAGCGGTTGACAGTCGCTTTTGACAGCGACACCTCAAAGCCACGTGCACAGAACTCCCCCTCTACCTTCGTGATGATCGGCAGCATCGGGCAAGCATTCTCCTTCTCTTTCCCCCTCTCATCATCAATGAGCATCGTGGCTCGTGTCAGAGCCTGTGCGTAAGCCTCCTTTGCCTTCCGCTCGTTCTGTGTTGTAACTATAAGTTACCAACAACTAAGCTAATACATGTGTATTAGCTTAGTTGGTAACTTATAGTTACAACAAAAGTGTGTAATTCCAGGCTCGTATTGGCCTGACACTCCCCACATTGGTCGCGCATCGATCCCGTTCTACTATTAGCAGATACGACTTAAGTCGGCGTCAGATCCCAAGCGCTTCTACCTAGTAGCCGCGCAACGCTAAGTGGGAAGCGTCAGTAGTAACATGATTGACATAGCGTGGGGTCCAAACCTGGGGACACACCTTTGTTGTAACTACAAGTTACCAACTTAGGAGTACGTGACGCACAACCTGCCAAAAACCTCTACATACGTAGTCTTGACTACAATACAATAGAGCAGTTGACAACAACAGCACACAACAAACAACATGAGCCACACCGCCCTGCCCTTCACCTCGGCCCTTTCCACCATTCTTGTACACTTTGCTGGTGTGCTCGGTGTGTACACGCCAGAGCTCCAGCGCCTCCGGTGCTGCACCCTACTGCAATGTCTCGGTGACGGGGTCGTCCATGATGCCTACGTCCCGCCTGATTTGGCCGCCCGATGCGCCAACCAACAAAACCGCCCCATCCTTTTCAATTGCTTCCTGTAAAACCGTCCGAGCAAGCTCACGATGTAGCCGCCTATTCTCCTCACAAATCTTATTTATTTCCATCGCCGCCATTGCCAGATTCAATGAGATTTTTTGTTTATTGGCCCGCTTCCCAACACACCCGGCTTGATCGATTGTCTTATTTTTTCAGACCCCCACTCGTTCTGCAAATCACAGAAGCTGCATCGTAGACTGCTGTTGAAGCGTTGACCGCTGCAAATCCCGCTGCAAGACTAGGCACAGAAAATGAATCCCTCATGGGAATTGCTTGTCCTATTGAGTACCATGCCCTGGTATGGCAGGCAGATACTCCACGGCATCAAAAGTATAGAGCTAGCAAAGCTCTTCACTCCAAGATCAGGCTCCTTAGCCCACTGCTGCAGTTGATTAACAGTGTGCTACGTCGACCTTGCAGCAAAGGTAAGTGACTGTCCAAAGAAGCAGTTGGATATGCCTCTACACTCCGACGGCGGGGATGCAGTGATCCGACGCATTGGGCGTAGAGCCGGAGGCGATGGCGGTGTTGATGTACACCATACTTTTTGCCTAATCCTTGAGAGGGAGATCCTGCTCTTCGTCAGACTCCCGTCCCTGCAAGGGGACGCGTTGTTTGGCGGGCCATTCTTGTCGCAGTAGGTTGCATTGTCGTCGGCGAGCCCGACGTTGGACACAGCTGCTCCTGGCGTCGACGTACCGCCGCCCTTCGCACTCAGTGGTGCAAGCCCAGCCCTCCATGCCTGACACGAGAAGTGGCGTTTTTTGTTCCTACTCGAGTCATTTGAATGGTTGCATTGGTGGCATGGCCACAACGAGGCGAGGAGGGTAGTGGATTGCAGTGATGGCATCTTATTGAGGGAGGGCGAGAGAGAGGGAGATTGGACAAGTCACGGCAGGTTCGGCTGGAAATTTAGAGGAGAAGATACTACAATTCCTATTCGTGGAGTTATCTTAATCTACTTACACCGCAACCTCCAATACCGTATTGAAATTTCCCTCCCAAGGCCATTACCCAGCTGTCGTGTTACTACTGGCCATGGGATTCCGTTCCACTGTCCTTCTCACTGCTTTGGCGATCGCCCCTGTCTGCGCCGAGTGTATAAAGGTAGGATAACGACGAAAAGGCGGCGGGGAGGTGCAGACTCAACAATCAAATCGAGGTGACAGTGGCGGCAGGGGGGTTGACCATAAGGCGACCGCGTAACGGTGGTGGCGATGGGCGATGGCATTTGATGGTGTTGGCAATGGACAAAGACGAGACAACGGTCTGCGGGCGTTCAATGGACGCGGCGATGGACTTCGGCGAGGAGGTGGCGAGGCAACGGCGATGAATATTGCGATCGACGGCGGCGGCGGCGGGGGACTAACGGCGGGCGGCGGCGCTTGACGGCGGCGGTGGACGACGAAGATGGCGGACGTTTGATGGCGGCAGCTGCGTTCAATGGCGGTGGCAGCGTTCAATGGCCGTGATGATGTCTGACTGCGAGGCGGCCGCAAGGCGGCGGGGGGCAAAGAGGAAGACTCAGACACAACAATCAAATTGAGGCGGCGGCTGGCGGCGTCTGGCGGCGGACGTCAATGGCGACAACAGGTGGCGACAGGCGGCTATAGCAACAGGCGGCAGGGGCAGGGGCAGTGGCAGTGGCACTTTTGGTGGCAGTGGTGGCAGGCGGCTACAGTGGTGATGGCCGGCTATGGAGGAGAAGGAAAGAGCAGCATTGATGTTAATGTTAAGTATCGTACTGCTGCGCCGCTTCTACCACTATGGTAACGCCACAATGGCGCAAAGATTTTTTGCGCCAGAGAGAGGGCCAGACTGCGCATTATGGGCTGCGCAAAGTTTTGGGCTGCACAGTTGGTAAAGCCCTTCTAGAGTTTTGTACCAGGCGGCGATCATTTGGGTATTGCCAAAATTTTCCACGATTGAAAAAAAAATGAAAAAGGTGAGCCCTCCGATCTCACCTTTTGGGGGGGGCAAAAGGTGGAACATTTTTTCTCACCTTTTTTGGATCCCCTACCTGTTTATGAATTCCTGTAGTTTGTAGAATTTCCATTATCTCTCTGATTAATATCTAGAAGATGGACTTACCCATCTCCCTGCCCTGCCGCCAACCCCCTGCCATCCTGCTGCCCATTGTGCCACCGTCGCCCATCGCTGCCGCCGCCGCCGTCCACCACGATCTCTATGCGGCGCATCGTGATCGCGCCGCCGTCTCGCCTTTCATTGCGCCGCCGCTGCCATTGCCGTCGTCCACCGGGATCGTGCCACCACCGTCGCTGTCTCCCATCCTGAAGCCCATCAACGCACATTGCCGCCGCCACCACCGCTGTCCATTGATTGCGTTGCGCCGTTAATCTCACGCCGCCACCCATCCACCGCTGTCCAATCTCACCGCTTGTCAGGGTGCTTGTTGCTGGTGACGGTGGCGGAGACGTGGCTCTGCAGCTGACGAGCGACGGCGCCGGCGACAAGAGGTGCGGCGACGGCGGACAATAGATGTTGATGATGTCTACCACCGACAAGAAACGGTGGCGGCGGCGGCGGCGGCGGCGGCGGCGGACGATAAATTGGAAAGACGGCGGCCGCCGACGAGAGACTATGTCGACGAGAGACAGCAACGAGAGACCACGGCAGAGACAGTGGATTGGTGACGATGACTGCAGCGGCTTACGGCGACTTCCACAGACGGTGATGGCGAGGGATGATGATGGTGTTGAACGACGACGGCACATGAGAGCTGGCGGCGGACGACAATGGGAAAGGAACAAGACCGAGTGGGGAACAAAGACGGCATTCGGCATTTATTAGTGGCAATAATTCCTAAATAAAGCTACTAGTAAAGGTTGACCTGCTGTCTGTAGTAACCATCGGCCTTACTTATGGTAGTAGGGGTACGTTCCTACTTAACATAAAAATTTATCTCTCTCTCTCTGTTGTGAAACCGACATTGTGGATTCGACATCCATCCACCCTTCCCAACCTCTGCCCTTTACAACCTCTGCCCTCCCTCTACCACCCGCACCATAATCCATAATATAAAATGAAGCGCATGCGCATCGTGTCTGCAATCTTGGCCAGCGCGTCATGCGTCGCCGCCTTCGATCCCGCGTTATTTCGTCGACGCCGGACGACCCATCCCGCCAGGACGTCGACGTCGACGTCGGCGTCGTCGGCGTCGGGGGGGGCGGGCGGCGGCGATCGACGAACCTCGACGAAGACGACGGCGACGACGATGACGATGGCGAGAGCAGCATCCAAGAAGTCCGATTTCGTCGACGCCCTCGATCGACCGTACGATCTCAACGTCGGGAGCGATGCGCGCACGAGTCTATTGGACGATGTCGTCCTCGGGGGCGGCGGCCTCGTCGATCCGGGGAGCCGGATGTCGTTCGCGACGGTGGCACCCGGAGTTTGGAGGGTCGTGTACGCCCCTCACATGACGACCATAGCGGGTCTCTTCGGTTGCGAGCTTTCGGTTCGGGTGAGTAGTCCACGTATGTGTATGTTTCTGTTGTTTTTTCGAAAAAAAGATAGTCCTTCGGGGTGTAAGTAATGGTTGTTTCTTTCGCACACTTCTCGGAACACTTCAGTACGATTTGAACGAGGACTGTACGATGAGTAGTGAGTACCATACCTAAACGCGTGTGTGTTTTCAATATGACATTTCGTTTTCTGTCTCATGCCCACGCCTATAACTTCTCGGCGTGATTGAATAATGTCCAGGCCATGCAAGATATAGCTTCCCGGCCCTCAACCTCCATGGCTACCTTTCAGTGAGTGGCGTCTATGGCTCAGGCAAGTAATAATTTCACTAGTATGGATTCTCTCTGATTTTTAAGGAAGGTTTATTTCGTTATCGTCCCCTTCGTTCACAAAACGGGGAATCTCATGTATTATTAATTGGGTATCCAATCATTTGTAAAAATACGAAAGTGAACAACGTAGTCTGCCGGGTGGATTTCGACGAGGCGTGGGTGCGATCGTTCGATGGCGAGTCTGAGTCCTCCTCCCCCGATCGAGGACCGTATCCCGATATTGACAGCGTGCCGGATTCCATGTCGAAGTCTAATATTAGGAGAGTCGGGAGGGCGCTATTCATCGAACCGTTCGCCACTTTCCCAGTATCGTACCTAGACGACGAGCTCATCGTGTTCGAATTCGAGTTGCTTGGGACGAGGGTATGCGCGAGGAGAGAAGGCTAGGTGGTATTCTGTGGTTCGGAAACCGTCTGATTTTTGGAAGTGTGGTGACTCCATCTCCTACTTACTTATGGTGGCTGCTTCGTTACTCCTGTAAAGGAATATGCAATGTCCGCTATTATCACTTATAACTGAGTAACAACTTGTGGTTACATATAATATTTGTGCATTCATTGGGGAACAATCTTCTCTGATGATGTAAAAGTTGTTATCAAAGAATGGTTTTGGATTCGAAGTTGTTGTCATCGAAAACTGGATGATTCGCGAAACATGTCCATTGTGGCCCCCGCCCAAATTCGAGCGTTTTAACTTCTTCACGCATTCATCCAATATAGAGTATTTACTTTCATCTTGCTACGTCTGAGAAGGAACAATCCAGTGATGGTATTAAAGGAGAATTGTCTCACTTTAGTAAGCTCGCCTCAACATTGAAATCATATTTTTTCGAGCCTTCCGCGGACCTTTGCGTCTTCGGACCAAGCCCCCCTACTCACTCGTGTGTGGATCGATAATAATTCATCGCGCAGCAGCAACAAAACAGCGGTTTCTAAAACGTAGGTTCTCCATCGCTCCCCTTGCTCTCGTCGCCCTCGCTCTCGTAGTAATTCGCGGCGTAATCCGCCCCGTCGGATTCCTCTTCGTCCTCTTGGGCGTACTCGTCCCCCTCCTCCTCCCCCCCCTCACCCTCCTGACGCCGCCTGTTTCCGTCCTCGTCGAGCACGCCACCGTCCGCGCCGCCGCCACCGCCACCGGCCCCCCCGGCGACGCCGTCGCTCCTGATCTTGGCGGCGAGCTCGGCGAGGTCCAGCGCCCTGAGCTTGGCCCCCCGCCCCGACGGCCCCCCCCCGCACCCGCGCCGGACGGCGCCCGCCCCGCATAGTTCCTCCGGCACGTACGCGCCACCCCCCTCCCCCCTCGTCCTCTTCCTGGCCCCGACGACGACATCCCCGGGGGGGGGGGGACGACGACGGCAGTCGACGTCGGAGGAGGAAGGGGGGCGGCGCGAGGTCTGGGCGGTGGAGTTGGAGTTGGAGTTGGAGGGAGGAGCGTATCGTTCCACGTCCGGCACCCCCTCTCCCGAGGGTCGTACGTGGAACGCCGACGTGCGCAGGCGGTGGTGCATCTCGCGCATCTTCGATATCAGGAACGCGTCCCCCCCCACCGACGCCGATGCCGCCGAAGGAGACGCCCCGTCGCCGTCGTCTCCGGCGGCGGCGGCGGCGGAGGAGGAGGCATCGCCGCTTCCACCACCGGTGCCGACGCCGCCGCCGACGCCGCCGCCGTCGACCTCGTGGGGGTGCAGCCTCCGCTCGCCACCCGAGTGGAGTTCGAGATCGGGGAAGATTCTACCGCACGTCCCCCCCCCCCCCCCCCCCCCCCCGCCCCCCCNCGTCGGCGAATCGAGCTTGTGACCGAGCTCGACGACGTACTTCGCGTGGAGGGCGTCGTGGAATGGGCCGATGGCGGAGGAGATCATCATCTCGGCGGCGTTGTCAGGGCGGCGGGTGGACGACTTCGCCGTTGCCATGACGTTATTTATTTGTTTTGTGGGTAAAAAACTACTAGATAGTAAGTAGACCCTACATATCGTACGACTTTCACTATCCGTAAGTAAAATATCGTTCTACATACCATCTACCATCATCTCTTACCTGTACATACGTACCATACCCACACACCGTGACGTGGGAATCCAAAAAAAATCATGTCGAGAAGCTTCTACTTATTCCTGCTTTGACTTCATCCCCAACAATGCCCCAACACAAAAACAACGAACCGAACCCACCCCACGCCGCGCGCCGTCATGGAGTCGACGAATTCACCACTAAGTCGCCGCGGCATCGTCAACGACGAGTGCCGACGACGTCGGCGACGACGGACGCCGCCACCGGAACCGTCTCCTCCCGAATACCATCCCCCGTCGTCGCCGCGCGACGGGGGTCACTACCACGGCGGCGACGACGTCGACGTCGGCGACGACGACGACATCGGCGACATTGGCAATGACGACGACGTCCTGCGAGCTCGGCCTCGGGAGGAGAGTCGTCGTCTTCCCCCCGATTACTGCGCCGGGCACGACGACGACGACGACGACGACGACGAAGGCAGCGGCGGCTATGGCGGCGCGATGGAAGATCGCGACGGGAACGACGACGACCAATGCCACGACTACGACGACGTCGGACATTATTCCCACCACCGCAGCAACATGGGCCATTGCGACGAAGACGAAGTCGACGACGACGACGCTGATGTTCGCCGGTGGGAATATCGTTCGTACCACCGCGATGGCGAGGGGGGGGAGGGGACCTCATCCTCCGTCGAGGGACGTTCCGTCTGGAGCCTGCGCGACGATGACCCCCCCGACGACGACGACGACGCCGCCGCCGACGACGACGACGACGACGATCTAGTCGGAGATGGAGGATCGCACGATTCGCGGTCCGAGGAGGAGGAACGGGAACAACGGACCTTTCGCGACAATGACGATCATCACCGCGAAGACGAAGGAGGGCCGTCGTCCTACTACGATCGCGGGGGGCGGACGACGTTCCTCGACGGGATCGTCGTCGACCACCTCGACCGTAGTATTCGAAGACCGCAGTCCATGCGATTCGAGGAGGACAATCGCGACTACCACGCAGATCACCACCGCCACGACTACGACGACGCGGGAGACGAAGTAGAGGAAGAACATCCGAGCGACGATGATGCCGAGCATCGTCGTGCGCCGATGGAAGAAGTTTCGTTCGTCGTGCGCGACCACCGGGGCGAGGGATGCGGAGAGCGCCGCTCTCGAATCGACGACGATGCTGACGACGACCGGAGCCACCGCGACGAGGTATTCTCCTCCCTCGATTCCGATTGCGATGCCGACGGTCGTCGAGGGACCGCACAATCGTTTCCGGAGACCAACTTTCGATCATCCGGGTTGCTCGACGTCGTCAGACGGATAGAGTCGGTGATGATGGGCCTCGTCGGATCCCTCGACGGCTTCGAGTCCGTCCTCCGCGGCTACCGCGCGAATGCGGGGAAAGAATCTTCCGACGTCGGCGCCGCCGGGGAGGAGCATTCGGCGTTCGCGCGGCGGCACGCGGCGAATGGGAGGGTCGCCGCCGACGACGGCGGCGACCAGAAGTTCCATCGCAACTTCGACAACATCGCGCAATCGAGGTCGTTCGCATCCATATGCTGCGTGATGTCCTTCGTGCATCAGCTCCTGATGTCGAATCGGACCACCACCACGCGGGAGGTGTACTACGTATTCGTCACTCACTTCCGGAATCAGCGCGAGTGCGATGACGTCATACTCGACGTGGCGAGGTTGCTCGGCGTGTCGCGTCGGTCGATGGGGCTGTCGGCGAGCCCGAAGGGCTGGTTCTGCGGCTGCGTCGAAATATCCAGTAGGGGGACCCTGCCCTCGGGGAAGGACGTGAGCGGCATCGTCGACGGCACATCGCTGCTGTCTGTCCAGGGCCTGCCCATCACGAGGGAGTGGACCGAGCGCGACGAGCGCGGCCGGACGGAGGACGGGGTCGAGATCAGGCTGACATCGAAGCGGGCGAGGGTGATACTAGTAATCGAGAAGGAGGGGGTGTACAATCGCCTGTCGGAGGAGAGGATATACGATCGAATGCCGTGCATACTCGTGACGGGGAAGGGATTTCCCGACCTGGCCACGCGCGCCCTGGTCAGCGCCCTTCACAGGGAGCTGGACCTGCCCGTCGTCGGGTTGTGCGACTGCAATCCCTACGGGGTGTCCGTCCTGTCCATGTACCACTACGCCGGCGATCGCATGGGCGTCGACGGGCGCAGGAGATACACCGTCCCGATACGGTGGCTCGGCCTGCGGCCTTCCGAGGTCGACGGGCTGAGGGGGGAGCTGCCCGAGACCGTGTTCCAGAGGCTCACCGACCTCGACCGCAAGCGAATCGCGTCGCTCCTGGATTCGGAGAATCCGTTCCTGACCGACGAGGACGAGGAGGAGGTACGGATCATGGGAGATTCCGGGTACAAGGTGGAGCTGGAGGCGTTGTATTGGCTCGGGCCCGATCACATGGGCAACTGGGTCGTAGAAATGCTCAAGGATGAATGTGATCATGAATGTGAGCAGCAAACTTGAATAGAAGATAGATTTCTTTTAGATACATGTAAACAATTGAGAAGAGCCAGAGGGATTTTACCGAACAGTCAATTACTCACTCACATAGATCTACAAATTGGGTGCATTCCTCTTGAATGACCATCTCGGACTCAAAGTCCTCACAAAAACATGATTAGGAGAACCATTGTCATAGATATTCACAAGCGTTTATTAGTAACTGGTTGTGAACACGGATGACTCTTGGCCTGTGCATGAATTGAATCAACACAACATGATTACTGTATTCCGCTTTTCATCGAGATCGAAGGAAGACTTATAATCATTATTTGTCAGTTCTAACTGGAGTCTAGACATTCCTATCAACATATCTGGCTCCCCAATAGATTTTTACCATGACGAGCCCAACAGCCATACGTACAAGATATCACGCATATCCATTCTACGCGCAGAATTATTCGTCAACGGACTTCTGGTGATGGGGAAACAGCATTTCCACCTCGTCATCAATGGCATGAATGATCGCACCTTCAACATTTT
>JALLOS010000301.1:0-13910 GCA_036939435.1 Stephanodiscus minutulus
GTTTTTCAATATTTCAGAGGTCACAGGATATACTAGAAGACACTTCTGGATGCAACTATTGGGCAAGTATTTGCACCATTTCATGCAGATGACCTCCATGGCCATGGATTTGTAGCTATTTTTGCAGGAATTGGTTGGTCTATTAACTATCCTATGATAGACCAAGCTAAAAAAACTGGCAGAAAGAAGGATAAAATGAGTCCCCTACTCAGCTCATTTGTTAAAATGTGAAATGCCCTGATTGGATGTGATGTACTCAGTTTTAAATTTGTGTATGTTTTCTCTTCTGCTATGTAGGCCTGATTCTTGTAGAGTTGATAAGTTACATCACAATGAAATTCAACATAAACACATGGGTTGCACATGGGCAAAATAGAGGTCAACCTCATATCCTATTAACCTATTTACTGGAGGTCTCAAATTGCCAGACAACAAATCAAACATGGCACAGATAATCTATACCTCTACTGTTATCAATACAAATAGAAGTTGACCCTGTTGACCTATTAATCTATTTACTGTAGGTATTGTCAACGTTAAACCCAATCATTTCCCAAATTTGCCACAGAACAAATCAAATATGGCAGATAATCTTTACCTAAACGTTACCCAATACTAAGTGAGGGAAAAAGTAGTGGCAGACTTTTGTGTGTGACACGAGAGGATCAAACCCACATCAAAGTAGTTGCCATATGTTATTGAGTACACACTATGTGACTGTTAGTGGGTTAAGACGAGTACACGAAGATGGGCAGAATAAAGTCAAGAGTAAAACAAAGTTTTTGGTGTTGATGACCTCAGCCCAAGCTTTTTCCTCCTCATCGCAAGAACATATCTGTTTTTTGAGGGAAACATGAAACATAAAGCAAGGTTTGCCCCTTTTGGCGACCAGATTCTTCTTCCACTAAAAAAATTTAAGGGATATGTGAATTGCTTAGAATACAACATGGACCCTCGGGCCTCCCCCCCCCCCCCTCTGAATACAGCGTCACATCAACCAAAACTTCCCTCTTTTCTAACACGACCTTATGAAAAAAACGTGAATCTATGACTGCTGGCATTGCACCTGACCTGGCCCGCCCTCCTCCTCGTCGTCCGAATCGTGCTCGTTTTCGCGACTCGCCGCACCCCCCTTCCCGAAATTCTTAACGTCAGCCTGCTCCAGGTGGACCACCTCTACCTTGTCCTCGTCGTACTCAACGTCCATGGCCGGTCGCGGCAGCAGCTTCCTCAATTCCTTCACCGCCTTCTTACTGAGGTCGCCGTCGCTGGGGAATTCCACCCGGAAAAGCACGTAGAGGTTCCCCTTGATGAAAGGGTTGCCGTGGCTCGGCATGCCCTCGTTCGGTACGATCTTCACGTACGGGTGACTCGCGCTCGCCTCCGGCTTGATGACTTCCCCCGGTTTCGATTTGATGACGATCTCCCTCCCGTCGAGGTGCGTTATGATCCACTCGAACCCGGTCAGCGCCTCGTTCAGGCTCAGGGTCTTCGTGATGAGGAGATCGGCGCCCTTCCGCTTGAACACCTCGTGCTCCTTCTCCTGGATTATGAAGTTCACGTCCCCTGGCTCCATGTTCGGCTTCTCGTCGGCCATGCCCCGGAAGGGTATTTTCTGGTTGTGGTTCATCCCCTTCTCGATCATGACCTCGAGTATCTTACGCTCCTTCTTCCTCGTGAAGTTGTACCCCGTGCCACCGCACTCGCCGCACCGCCTCTGGACCTGCTGGACCATCCCCAGCGCGATCTGGCGCAGCTCGATCACCACCCCCTGCCCGTCGCACGCCGTGCACATCTTCGACTGCCCCACGATGACCTGTCGGTTGATGGCGATCTTGGCGGTCTTGCCGTTGTACAGGTCCTCGAGGCTCACCTTCAGGGGGTGGTTGACGCTCTCGGACTTGCGCGGGCCCTGCGGCCGACCCCCCCTCGCGCCCCCGCCGAAGAACATGGAGAAGAGGTCGTCGCTGCCGCCACCCCCCCCGCCCCCCTCGCCCTCGAGTCCCTCGAGTCCGAACTTGTCGTACCTGGCCCTCTTCTCCTTGTCGGATAGGACCTCGTACGCCGCCGACACCTCCTTGAACTTGTGCTCGTCCCCACCCTCTGGAATGCCACAGGGACAGCAACGAAGAGATAACGTCAGATGATATCCAAAAACGAATCCAAAAGGCAATATAGTGAATGATATTTACTCACTGTCGGGGTGGTGCTGCACGGCGAGCTTGCGGTATGCCTTCTTGATCTCCTTCTCGTCGGCGCCCTTCGAAATCTGAAATCGTTGTGTAGCGACGAGGAGTTATTTTTTATCCCCCGTTTCGAAAGCGAGAATCGAGGTATTTCGGGGGTTCGAGAGAGAGAGAGAGAGAGAGAGAGAGGTGGATGCAATCTGTCGGGTTGAGTGACGACAAACTTCGGAATGCACGACGACTACAACGACGACGACGTCCCCGCCACCCCTTTCCGAGAAAGAGACAACGACGACACACACACACACACACACACACTGGAGAGAGATGATAACTCACCCCCAACGTCTCGTATAGCTTGGTGGTATCGACGTCCTGGGCCGCCTGACGCCCCCCACCTCCGCCGCGACGCGATCCGCCCCCACCGGGTCCGCCTCCGCCGTGCATGCCTGCGAAGTGCTCGAATGGATCTCCGCCAAAGAACATGGTCGTATTGTCGTTATATTATTTATTGAGCGGTGCGGTCGCGGACGATATATGCGGACGAGGATGATTTTTAGGAGTTGCTCGGGGCGGTTAGTAATAGTAGGGCTGGGAACCTGGCGGACAACATAACAATGCGACAAAATAAATAATGAAGAGGGGCGCCGAATCTAAGCCGAAAAAGCCGAGAGGAAATCCTCCTCCAACGAAAAAGCGACGGTATGATGGGTGGTGGCCGGAAAAGGCGGGAAATGCCTCTTGCTTTCACGTAGGAATTAGTAACAAAGCCCAAAAAATAAAAATCCCCCTCGAGCTCCGGACCGCCGACAACGACGTCAAAACGCGGCGCCCGCACCCCCGCCCGGCCCCGCGACCACCGAGCGAACTGCGGCCATCACAAGAAGAGAAACGTAGAACCCACACCGCGCCCGCCCCCCCACCATCACCACCAAAGTCATGGCGGCGAGAAATCCAGCGATGAGGATGAGGAAGATGATGATGACGGCATCGTCGTCGTCAATGATCACGGCGACGTCGGCATCCCCCTCGTCTTCCTCTTCTTCGACGGCGACGGCGGCATCGTTGTCGACCGCCGCCCGACGATGGTCGTCCCTAACGGCGCGTTCCCGTCCACCGCCTCTCCTCCCGCTGTCTTCGTCGTCATCGTCGTCGTCGATCTTTCGGTGCGGCCATCGCGACGACGACGACGGCGCTGGGGGAACCCGCCTTCCAACGTCGTTTCGGAGGAGGCATTTCGCGCGCGATCGCGGCGGGAGGGGCAGTCGCGGCGGCCGCCCCCCCCGCGGGAGCGGCGGCGGCGGCGGCTTCGGCGGCGGCCGCGACGACGCCGTCGACGAGAACGGACGCCCCGACGACGGGGGGGGGAAGTTCGACGAGCACTTCTTCGACCGCGACGATCGCGCGGTCGTCGTCGCGTCGCGCTCCTCCGCCGCGGGCGGCGGCGCGGGAGACGACGACCCCGAACGGCGGGGGCGGCGGCTCCCGCGCGGCGGCAGCGAGGGGAAGAAGAAGAGCGTGCTCGTCGTCGGATCGTCCGGCGCCCTCGGTGCGGCGCTTGCGTCCCACTTCTCGGGGCGGGCGTGCGGGGGGTGGGACGTCCTCGGGGCCGACGTCGCACCGCCGCCGTCGCCGGGGGACGTCGGCGGCGGCGGCGGGGGCGGGGGCGGCGGGAGGCCGACGAGGGAGTACGTTCGTCTCCCCGCATCGGGGACGCTGTCCGACCTCGCGGCGGAGCTGCACCGAGGCGTGTCGGCATACGTCGGCGGGGGGGGGGGGACACGCCGGCGCTGCTGGACGCGATCGTCGTCGCCTCGGGGGGGTGGGAGGGCGACCCCGCCGACGACGACTACGACGACGACGAGGAGGGATGCGCGAGGCGGAGCGCGGAAGTCTGCGAGCGGATGATGAGGGCGAATTACTTCCCCGTAGTGGCGGGGGAACTCGTCGGACGTCGATTCCTTAAGAGGGGGGGTGAGTCAAGGTGTTTTGTTTTTACCTTTTTTCGTTCCTCGCGAAAGGGGACGGCGGACGACACGTCGCTCCCCCCTCCCCTTCCCCCCTCCATCTTTTTTTTCCGGGCGGGTCGTTCGTTTCTTGCCTTCGGTGCCCGTGCGTTCGTCGTGTCGAGGGTGATCCGTCCGTCTGTCGAGCATTGACCCGGAGCGGCCGCAACTTCATCCTCTCACTCTCCAACCTCTTTCCTCGTTTTTCGTCGTAAAATACGGCTGGCCCCACACCCACCCCACCCACCCACCCACCCACCCACCCAGGGCTGTTCGTCATGATCGGCGCCTCCGCCGCCCTGTCGCCGACGCCCGGCATGCTGGGGTACGGCTCCGCCAAGTCCGCCGCGCATCACTACCTCCGGTCGTTGGGTGGTCCCGACGCGCGCGGCGACGCGAGCGACGTCACCGCGGTGGGCGTCCTCCCCCTGATGCTGGACACCCCCGCCAATCGCGCCGCGCTCGACGATAACGGGGGGGGCGGAGACGACGGCGAGGAACGCAGCAAGTACAGCAAGATGGTGAAGCCGATGCACATCGCCAACGAGATCGGGGAGTGGATCAAGCACCCGCGCCTGCGTCCGCACTCGGGGAGCCTGGTGAAGGTTATCGCCAAGAACAGGAAGGACGGCAGCGGCGGCGCGGCGTTCCACTTGGTCCGATGAGCGGAATTCAAAGCGAGATCGAATAATATCATAGAGCGTCGGTAGGGTTTTCCTGGGATGTGCAGTTAATTCCAAATAGACATTCTCCCTACAAACGTCAAATATACGTCCTTTGTTTGATTGAATCCAAGCGTGGAGCGTGGACGAGGGATTCCTTTGCATCTCGCACGAACCATAACGCGGAAAAAGCAGATAAATACATTTACCGACACCATTCCTAGTACTCGTAAATCGGTAAGGTATCAAGGGAGAGCAAAAATTACTAGGATGTTATATCATGCTAACAGCTCAACAGGATTCTCTCTACTATTTGGTGCACACGAGTGACAACCAAGCATCTTGCATGCTTAAAAATTCACCAATATCTGGTCAAAATCAAATCTGACTAGTACAATACCTGAACTCTTGAGCTCCAATCAAGCCATTTCACCTTTTCATGAGGCTTGTCAAATGAACGAAGTGATTGGAGGGTACCTTTCGGGTTACAAAATTGCTTCGTTTTTAGCTAGACGTGTCCTCGCTTCTCTTAGTAGGTGGCCAAACCTCCTCCTCCTCTCCCTCTCACTTCGCGGTTGCCGTCGTCCTGCTCAAAACCATCCGTGCGTCCAGCGGGAGCCGGGTGTCGGAGGGGGGGGCCTGCTGGGCCGGCGGCTCCCTCGCAAGCGAAGGGCGGCGTCCACGGCATGGTCGTTGTCACCGGGATGTGCCCAGCGGTCCCACGTGGTAGGACGACTAGTCGGCGCCCTGTGCAGTTTACCGCCCAAAGCCTTCCTCCTCCCCCTCTCTTTTGACACCCCCTTCTCCTCTCACCGATGCCGCCGCCATCTCTCCGCTCGAGGAATGCCATTCGTTTGCCGCCACTCATCGCGGCCCGCCTCCATCGACCCCGCTCCCCCGCTGAAGTTCTTTGCTGCGCCCGTCCGATCGCCGCTGCCAATGCCAATGCCTCCCTCCTCCCCCCAACTCGCGAGCTAATTGTCGATTATTCTCTGCTGAGAGCAGACATACCGTGAATCATTATGACATTTACAAAAAAAAGATCACGATCCTCGCGCCTCCGACGATCATCATCCCGCCGCCGCGAGATTTCAACCACCGCCGCTAGCAGCCTTCTTCTTCTTCGTCCTCTGCGTCACCGGCCTCACGCTTCCCTAAGTGCCGTTGACGACGAATCGCCGTTGTCCACGTAAAGCAAGTGCCATGATGATATCCATCATCGCGCCCACTTGACCTCGTAGATGCGTTCGTCATGGCGAGGTAAAAGACGCGACGGCGGCGACACGGCGATCCGACCCACCCCCTGTGGCATGCGGCAGCGGCGCGTCAGGAGTAGTGGCCGATGAGGCGATAGAGGTGCACGAAATTCCCAGGAGGACAACGACGACATCAAATTATCCACCACTGCCTGCCAGCGCATGAAAAAATCACATCGTGTGCTTAATTTCTGGCAATCACGCGAAACCCTAACCATTCGAATATCGGTTTGATATTCATGCATTAGAGAGGTGGTGTCAAGGGGTGAGAGGAGAGTAGCCCGAGTGTTTGATAGTTATGGTACCACCGTCGCCGCGTGTGGTTGCCGCATCTCACACAAAACATCGAAGACCGCCCCGCCGCCCGCTGGCCCAGCATAAGGTACGTGTAGTGTAGTACTACCATATCGAACCCAAACCCTCAAAAACCACACCAAGAAGTCGAAGGGACACCAGAGAACAAGCAAGCCTTCGTAACCATGTTCTGGAGCACGAACAGGCCCACTGCGCCGACACAGGTGACCCCCTTGTTCATAAGCAGGGCGGCGCATCTCGCTTCGTACTTGAACCACCCCGACCTGAAGCAAAGCACAAGGAGTCTTTCCGGTGAGTGCGCCGAACAGTCCAATCGGCCCGGGCTTTGAATGATCTGACCGCACACGCTCATGAACTGACTCGTCTCCAATTTTAATTAACGACAATTATTTCGTGAACGCAGACGACACTTATGACACCGTCTTCCAGACAATAAATGGTTTCGCTCTCATCCTACGCATATACCTCCCCGCCGACGTGAACTGTACGCCCTCGATGACTTTGCACGGCGTCCGGGCAACGCACACCTGGCTGGACATACGAATGAAGGTGATAGGGTACCCGCAGATTGCATCCGATCAGAGCTGGAGGGCGTCCGGCATGAAGTTGGGCGATGCGGTCCATGCGGTAATTCGGCACTTTCAAGTGAACCCACGTGAGTTTTCGACACTTTCATTTTTCGTTTGTTTCATAATCATCATTATCGACAAGACATTTTCCTTTACTCATTCCTATTTTGCCGTTCTCACTAGCCGTAATAATGGAGATCACCGATAGCAATTTGAGAAGATTGCAGGAAAGTTTAACGGTTCCGAACATCAGGCCGTCGGGGGGGTCACACGCACCCCCAGCTTCGGCATCGGGGGTCCAGAGGCCAACTGGCTCCATGCAATCAGCGAATGGACACTCTAGACCAGCTGACAGACCCGTGCAGAATAATAGAATTAAACCAAAGGAGGATTTCGAAGTTGATGACGATGAAGTGGACGTGTTAATACCTCCCATTCCTTCATCCTTCCCAGAATTAGATGCCATGCCGCTGTCGGAGGTTAAACGAATCGCGGAGAATAAGGCTTTTCTTGATTTGTTCGTGGAGGGAACGTCGGAGGTAACCTTTCTGAGAGAAAACAAACAGTCCATAGAAGCTTCCAATGTCGAGGTAGCGAAGGCAAACCTGGCCCACGAGGAGAAAATTGAGACTTTATCCGCCGAGGTGGAAACTCTGAAGCAGGATTTGAACGATAAGATGCAGAAATATCGAAAGTTAGACGCCGAGCGACTGGAGTTAACGCAACCGCCGAAAGTAAAAGATGTGATAGCAGAATTGCTCAAGGCCAAGAAGGAGGCGCTCCGCGAGTCGGATGACTTGGCAGAACGGTGGGTAGAAAGGGGAGGCGATGACGTCAGCGATTTTATCAAAAAGTTTATGGATATTCGTCTATCCTATCACACAAGGGCGGCGAAGGCTGAAAGGCTGGAAATCGAGCCGCCGGAACAATGCACGCAGTCGTAGCTGGGCGAATAGGGATGTTTTTATTTTTCGCTCTGGCACCGTGTACTAATCTGATTTTTGTAACTCAATAAGGATGTCATCCTCAATCCTATCATTCATATTTGGGTGTTGGGACCGAAATGCTGTCTGGCAAGCGAACTTGTGCCATGGGAGAAGAATATCCAAAGTAGGCAAACAACGGGTTGGAGTGGCAAGTGAGATTATTTTCTAATCATTCTCATCCGCCATATCCACACAATTCCATGGTAGAGCTCCAGGAGAAGTTCCAATACTTTGTTCAATGCACACTAATCTAGGTAGTCTCCACTAATTTTAAACTAATTGTTCACTTGGAATGAAACATTGGACACAACACCAGCTACCATTGACACTACGCCAAATATAATGAAGAAGAAAGCAACGGCGAAATCGAACTTAGTAGCGCCCGGCAGGACGTTCGATTCGTTGACGTCGGCGGCGCCCCCCCCCGTGGCGTTGGCGGCATCGATCTTCGTCCGCATGTGCGTCGCTCCCCTGTGAGCGACGTACGTCCAGATGGGAAAAAGTCCGAGGTAGTACCACACGGGCTTGCTCCCAGAAATGATGGTCTCGTACGAGACCGCCCCGCCGTCGCCGTGCGCCATCTTGAGCGACGCGTCCCCCTCTGCCGGCAGGTCCGGTGTGTCGTCGGAGCCCCGCGTCGTCGCGTGCCCCCTCGCCCTCCGCCAGCGGTCCAGCCAACTCCCGACCATGCGCAACCAATCCTCGCCATTCACGCCGAGGTATACCAGGCCGGGGCCGATGTACGAGATGCAACTCCCGCCGATCGCGCCGGTCAACGACAGAACCGGGCCGATGTCGTTGACGATCAAGGCGGGGAGCAGAGTGATCTGCACACGATGTTCGTCAAAAAATAAATTCGGTCAGTTCTCGACCCCTCCACGGCCAGAAATCTAGAGTGTGGCATAAAGACAAATGTAGTTTCAGGAAAACGAAACGTACCAAATACACCAGCGCCGTCCAAGTTTGGCGTCGATTCATGCACAACACCCCCCCGCCCTCGATGACGCTCCCCCCGGCGTTGGCGGCACCGCCGTCGGCGTCGTCGTCGTCCCCGCCGGACCCCAGCTCCTCCGCCTCGACGCGACACTCATTTTCGAGCGTGAATCCGCCGGCCCCGTCCATATCGCCATTGTGGATTAAAATTACGAGAACATGCCTAGCGACGAAGCTCTCCATGGGGTACGTGAGGAACATCGTGAACGCCAGGAGCAGACGTGCGACGTTCGCCTGCATGGAATCGTGGGGGAAGCTGTTAAGGACGTCGCCCTGCGTCGATCCGAGGAAGCCGAGGTACCCGCACACGCCCAGGACAAGGCAGAGCATCGCGCTGAGCGCGATGGATTGGTTCGTTACGCGACCCCACCGCCTCCGGGTCTTGTTCTCGAGCGAGTTGGCGACGATGAACGCCGAGTGCTGGCATGCCATGGCCGTGCTGAGTATGCCCAGACCGATGAAGAGCGTCGAGCAGTTGATCCCGTCGTTCCTGAGGACCTGGCCGAATCCGCCGTTGGCGGCGACGGTCTCCTTGATGGGGGAGAACGCCGCGATGAACACCACGAGCACGATGTCCGCGGCGACGCTGAAAGCGGACGTGCAAGCGAGGGACGCCATGTCCCTCTGCATGCTCAGTGGTAGCATGATGACCAGGCTCGTGGCGACCAGTATGAGATTTCGCTCCGCCATGTGCGTGCCGTGATCATAGCCAAAAGCCGTGGGCACAGTGTCCTTGATGATGAGGAGGTACGCCACCATGGCGCCGTACGCCATGACGAACATGTTGAACAACACGAAGCCGGAACCTACCCTGCCGTAGGGGTAGCTCGCGAGTTCCTCGAAGGTGTGCACGGGGAGGTGGCACAGCCTCGGGTGGAACGAGGCCTGCTCGACGAGCAGTCGGAGGGATTTGTCAGTGAGTATCGCCACGAGGATCAGGAGGAGCACGCCCGCCCACAGGCCGCTCATCCGGAGCGCGTAGGGTATGCCAATGATACCCGCTCCGACGATCGAGTTGACGAGATTCGACGACGCGCCCATTATCGAGGACTTCTTCTTTGGCATGGACAGTTTGGTTAGATTTACCGCCCCGGCCGCTCCCGGCGGCGTTGGCGTCGCTACTTCGGTATCCAGTGGTACCAGACCCCGCCTGCTGCGGATGCCGCCGTTGTCGTTGGTCGTCATGTCCGCCCGATCTTCGTTGGTCGACATGGGCTTCGGCGACTGGTGTATTTGATAATCGACGGAGGTTGCCACCTCTGTAATCTCCATGATCATTCTCGGCGTCGACTCATAGGTGGTGTGTATGGTATTATCTTCGAGTTATACACGTTATACCAAAGTAGTATTTACGAGATTTTGGTCCTAACTTCGACTACATAAAATTGAATACCCCATTTCTACATACACGTGGAATCAATATGCTTTGTAGAATTTCATGTAAATACCTCAACTTTCAGCGAGGTATCACTGCAACGCCCGTTGCACTGGGAAGCATGATGAAATGCATTTTTGTGCAACCCATTTATCAGCGTGACCTCACAAAAAATTCTACCCGTGACTTTCCAAGTAGATGTAAAAAAATTGACATGATCGAAACATCATGCCGACCCCCACAACCCACAACCGGCCGAACCATCAATTTTTTTTTCCATAAAAGAGGGACTCCTTTTTTCGCTGATCGACCACCCGGCTCATCCTATCGGCCGCGGCGGGTCGAATCAAAGGGAGCTGCTGGCATCCCCAGACAGCCCATCACCTTGCGCTTCGTTGGCTACCCCACTTTTCCGGTAGGACGTGCGGGTGAGGCGCAGCGTCAATCCCGCCGCAACGCAGTTGGGGCAAAAGCGGGGTAAGCGGGGGGTTTGATACCCTGGCCGAATCGCGATGGGCGGACGATTTCGACTGTTCCGCTTGATGCCACCTCCCAACGACATCACAATCAACTGGCGACCGCGTTGGCGTGGGCGGAAACGGCCGGGGGATGGCGTGGCGGCTTTGCTTTTAGGAGAGGGGAATCGATGTATTATTTTAGGCATTCTGGAGGGTAGGTAACAGCGGCCATTTTGGCACCGTGCGGACGATTTTGACTGTTCCGCTTGATGCCACCTACCAACGACATCACAATCAACCGGCGACCGCGTTGGCGCGAGCGTAAACGGCCAGGGGATTGCGTGGCGGCTTGCTTCGATGTATTTATAAAATAATTGCTGGGGCCTGACCCCTCCTCGACTCGTCGTTCCATCAGCGCTGCGTCCCCTCCACCGCCACGGTTCATTTCGGCCGCCAACCAAACGAACGATTTGATATCCCCTCCCGTGGTGAGTTAAATAAATATTATTGATATCTTAAATTAGGATCATGATCACCTTTATCCGCCTGAATCTTTTGGATTAAGGTGGTAATGGAGATGTTAGAACCATAGACTTGTTCGATTCTATGGATAGCCATCTCTGCTGAAAACCCCCTTTGGATCATTCTCTCTATAAGCTCCCACACCTTATTCCTTCTATGCCACATTTGTTTCAGATCCCTGGAAGAATTTCGCTCGTTCATTGTAAATTGTTGGGCGGGCTTGTTTCCATTCAAGCCAACTTTGTACTCTTGCCACAGTTGTATAACGGAGGTTGGCCTGTGAACCAACCGAGCAGGCCGAATAACTTCGTTAAGTAGTGGGGCATCTGGATTATTCAATGTGTGCAACTGGCCTCCATTAGCATTGGCCTGAATAGCAAAACCTCCAGCAACAGTACCCCGTGCAGCACGGACATTGTTGTTCAATATTCTGAATTTTGAATCAATGTAGTTTCGAAGCTCACTGTGTAATGCCTGAAGTGTCAACTGAGTATTGTTCAACTGCTGCTCATGTTGAGAGCTCCTAATGTACAATGCCTGCATTGCTTCGATCACTGCACCTGCAGACGCCGCTTGGCCGCCTCCATCTCCATCCAAATTCAGAAGATCATTACCAGTTATTTCACTGATTTGCAACTGATCACCAACTCGGTGAACAAGAAGTGGTACTTTCATAACAGGTAGTGTTTCTTCGATCGCAAGCCCATTATAAGCTACCTGGACTCGGTGCCGAATATCTCGGGAACTTCTATGTCCTGAGACTCACTCACGCATGCATACAATAGAGCTAAGCCAAAAATATTGCACAGCTTAGCGTCATTCCTAAATCTGCATGCTATGTGCGGCACAACATGGGCGCAAAGCCATTGATGACTGACTTTCTGGGCTAGACCTTCCTTCAGCGCATATTTCACAGGTGTGCCACAACAGAGAGCGCTACAAACTTTTGCATCCTCATAATCTCTCTTGACGTCAAAGTAAACCATCACTTGTTTTCCAGCTGCAACCTTCCATCGCCCACGAATCTCAACTTGCTCGCTTGTGCACCCATGTTTGGCAGCAGAATCAGCGGCAAACTTTCGATTGCTGTGTGTTCCAATCCCACCGTCTTCGTCTAGCTCCGGTGCCATCTCCTTGAAAGCAGGATCACTCCATACAACTTTTCTCATCCTATCTGACCATGTCGCCTTCATCGCATTTGGGGCAGTCTCCGACATATTATCAGTAAATAGATACTTTGCATTCGGCTGTTTTTCGAGAAAAGACTCAATGTACACTGCCATGTGAATAAATACGCACCAACTTGGATCATTCGCACCAAGAATTATTTGTTCGGGACACCGCCTCTCATCACGGACATTCTTGGACCACCTCACCTTTGTCTGCAGCGCAAAGTCAAAGGTCTTATGACCTCGTATATCTCTCACTTCAAAGTGGCATGTATCATCCGCTCTGCCAATAAGATGGTACTGATAAATATTCATTGCTCGGTATCTTATTTTATAAGCCCAGTCCGTTTGGCTCTGCAATTTTTTCTGCATTAGCAAGAACTCTGGTTGAGTCAACGGGCGCTTGACGTGACTTGGCGCTCCTTCTCTTCTGGCCTCAAATTTCTTCACTAAATCTATTAGTTTATTGACATAAGCTGATTTTGTTGGGTTGCCCCGATCATCGCACCATTGCGGCTGTTGGTTTGGCATGAAGAAGCTCACTGCCTTTTTCTTGTACAATAGAGTATAAGAGCGACAACCCGTTGGCCTGTGTTCCTCAATGTCATAGTCAGCTATCCCAAAACACGCAACCGCCAGCCAATCATGAATGTCAACAGGCTTGATAAGTAGGAGTTCGTCTCGTGTAAAGATTGTGCCCAGAGGGTAAGGCTCTTCCCGACCATGAAACCACGACATGAAGTCTAACATATTGGCCTCATACCGTTTACCAACCCCACGAGTGTCAGGGTAAGTCCATCCATCAGTGTCCTCAGGTGAATCTGTTGAACCATTTGCTTGATGACGCGGTGTTGTACACCCCACTACTGTCTTCCTCGCCTTGATAATTTTGGGCATCTTAGCTAGAATCAATTCGCGCTCATTCATTTTAGCTCTTGGCTGTGTCAATGTACAACGTCATTTGGTTGGCGGCTGGAATCGACCGTGGAGGTGAAGGGGAATCAGCGTCGAAGGAGCCACGAGGCGAGGAGGGGTCAGGCCCCAGCGATGGGTTCACGGCCTGTCGGTTGCAGAGTTCTGGGCGTCGGCGTCAGCAGCTCGAGGGGGGGGATCCCTCATGAAATCGTTCGTTCGGTGCAGAATTTTAGACTGTTTTTGGTGATGATGTTTCTTCAGTTCACTGGCTCCCGCCACAAAATGTTACTCTCGTGTGTAGATTTGTACCTGTTGTGACAGTAACATTTTTTGCAAGTCATGAGTACTGGGGGCGTTACCATGCACCATCTAAAATATTACCAAACACCTCACTTGTTCAAAAACTCTCACGGGTTCCTCTTTTGGGACGGTAACTCAAATACCTTTTATGTTATTTCAGTAACATTTCCACGATAACACGGTGATACCAGTCATTTT
>JALLOS010000302.1:0-13889 GCA_036939435.1 Stephanodiscus minutulus
GCTCTGCTGAGCTAAGTGGGTCTTAATGCAAGGGGTGAAGCAAAAGAGGAATTCAAAGGTTCGACGACGTCGTCGCCCCCTTCAGCGAGACGACTGGCGGTCATCCGCACGCCGTCGTATGGCCGTGGGTATTCTACCTCAACGGCTTCATCTCGTTGGCGTGCCTGTTCCTGTTCCCCTTTCCTCCCGCCCGCCCTCAAGTCGTGGTGTCTCGCATTGTCCGCTGCAGCTGCGATATCGTACGCCGATCGCGGCACGTCGGCCGTCGTCGCGTCCCAGCTGCTCGACGAATCGGGTTGGACAGAGGGCGAGTTGGGTGGGGTGCAGGCCAGCTTCTTCGCAGGATACGCCCTTACGCAGGTCCTGGTGGGGCTGCTGGGCAGCGGTCGGAATAGGAGGAGGAGGAGGGGGGGGGATGGAGCGTCGATCTCCGTCGATTACGACCGCGAGGGGGCGGGCGGCGGATATTACCGCTCAGTCCGCCGAGGGCGACGCCGAAACTTCCGACGAGGTCGGCGATGGTGCCGTGGTGGGCGATCGGTTCGGGGTATTCATCTACCCGAAGATTCCTCGATCGGGCCAACATCAACCTGAACGAGAGGTCTGTGTTTCACTTCCTACTGACCTTCCCCTTCTACGAGCATGAATGGGACATTGCCGGATTTCTACTCAACGCGCGTTCGATGACGACGACCAAGATGATGACGAGGAGGGTGACTTGGGGGAGGATGATGAGATCGTAGACAAAGGAGAGTATCCGGACGACGAGGAGGAGGACAGGGGCAATGGCGCATTGGATCGTTTCAAGAGATTTTTGATAGGAGGCAACGGTAACAATTTCTGCTCGCCGTGTAATTGAGGGGGAGAGAGGTAGGTCGCTGACTCCGGCGCCAACCCCAAGCAAATCTCAGTTGCGAGTACACTGAATGAGTAAACTTATGTCTGTCTGCAAGTTAAAAAATGAATTAACCTATTGTTGTATACATTCCTACTCCTATCGAGTATTTCTTCACATGATTACATGCCAATGGCGTTACAACCACAAAGAGTGATAATTGACCTTTGATGTAGTATATCAATAATAGAGGCAAATAGGATAGTTAGATCAACGTGGTTTCCTCGTTGTTGGTGTTTTCATTGTCGTCGTCGTCGTCCTCATCTGGGTCGATGTTGTTGTCGTCGTCCCTACCTGTAAAGAAGAATACACCACAGACTGACCACCAAGATCTTCCAAATGACGGCGGCCCTCAGGTCCAAAGGAGTTCTCTGACTCGCACTGGCCTGGCAGAGCGTTTTCAAAGCAGTGTTGTTTACCATCCAAAGAGCTGAAGCACGCGATGCCACTTGAGGTGATCCTTGTGGCGGCATCTAGAGTGAGGATGGTGCGTTCGTCAAGATACTCCTCCTCAACATCAAGCACGACCTTGGAACCTTGAAGGACATTGCTTTGTATTTCCTTGAAGGTCACTTCAGTAATCTGTGTGGGGTGATAAGGAATGATGACTGAGGGTACATGATGGGATAAAATTCATCCACTTGTCAAGGTAATTAACTCACACAGAGAGGAGTATCCTCGGAGGTGTTGAAGAGTTGGAAACGGGTCCCTTGGGAAATGGTAGAAAGCTGCCGAGAGCCATCCTTTGTCATTAGAGCACCCGAAGAAGACACTTTGGTGTCTTTCGTAGCTTTGACTGCAATGAACACAGCTCCCACTGTGGCCGCACCGAAGACGAGGATGATAGCTACTGAAACTCCTACCACCACTGCCAGAAGATTTTTCTTGAGGGAGGCACTCTTGATCTTCTCGGATTCGAAAAGCGTCACAAGTTTGTACACCTCCTCCTCTGTAGTGAATTTGGATTAAGATTATACAAGAGATGCATAGAATATTAGCGTTGGGACTGAGGATAGCAAGGTACTGTTGGCAGGACCTGACTCACTACTCAAGGTGCCGTTATTATCCTTATCAAGAAGGTCAAAAACGGAGTTGAAGTGCTGTTGGAGGATGTAGGGGCATGAGCAGAGAGCGAAGTAAGCGTACCATCCAAGTTGGCAAGAGACAAAGGAGTGTACAGCAGCACACAACATCTCTCATGGTGTTATTTACGTCGAACTTGTCCGGTGTGGCCATGTTCATGTTGACTGCAAGTTGACAAACAGACTTGGTAAGGTTCATTTGGTGGTGTTGTTTGAGGTGGACTAGTGCAAGAAACAGTGGTTGCGAGTTGCGAGTTGCGAGTTGGGGGAGCAAACGACCACAACCACGACCACGACCACATCAACCTTGTGCCGGATCATTTGATCTTGACGGGTACATAGGTGGGAACACGATTCGTTCAGTTGCTTGGGGCTTACACTACTATCCGACATGTTTCAGAATATTCAGTGTAAATCCTCCCCAATCCCGATTTGCTACACGAATACATAGAAAATATATTAGTTCAGTTCCCTCGGTATGACACCACTCACCTCGCATCGTTTTAAGAGAATGAGAATCCTTTTCTGGATTTCATCACCCGCACTAATGCAGAATTCTCACGTTAAGGCGCTACCTAGCTCATGAGCGCAAACTTTTCAACAAGCTTTTTTGGTGATTGGCAACTTCAACAATTTTTGTCCGTTGTTTGAGTTTGATAGCTAGAAACATAGCTGTGCTCTTCGGCTTTGATCATTGTGGTGTTCTACCTTTCCACGCAGCTTGTTGCTTTGATGAGCTGAGTAGAGGGTCCATGTTGTGCCTTTTGAATGCTAGCTTTGGAACAGCGGTTTCATAACGCCACAACTCGATTTTTACTCCAAAATCAATGACCATGGCATCCGCCAGGGAAATACGGGGTGAATACTTGCCCAATGGCGGCGTCCTGTGGCTTCTAAGGTAGCCCTGGACATGCTTCATTGGGCGATGCGCTCGGCACCGCACCGGCGCATCGTCATGGCCATCAAAATGGCCCACGACGGAGGCACATTCGTTGCCTTTTTTGTTTGAATAATTGTAGCGAAAAAACCTAATTATAGTCATTATAAACTAACAGCGAGCTACACTATTGTTCATGATCATTATGTTATTAGTTAGTTTGTATGTTATGGTGGCCAGCCGACGGCAATGGATGCCATGTCGGCTGCCATTGTCGACAGTGGGGGAGCAATTATTGTCATCGACATGGAGGCAGTAGAAATTAATTAATTACTTGTTAAATTTATAATTTATTACAAAACCATTCAAAGGCGACCTTGCCCAACCCCTTCCGTAGAGGCTCCCGGGGGTGTGGTATGTAAGTCTATCAAAACCATGCCGCTGGAGGGGGGAACGGCTCATCATGGTGGGGAGTTTGTGAGCTGTGTGTTTTTCTAGCAAAAACCCTTCTGAGCATGAGTTTTTTGTTCCCGCCAGAACGGACTTAGGTGTTGAGCTAATAACTGGAAGCCACTGGACGCCGCCATCGGGGAGAGCATTAGCTCCGATGATAGCATCAATCGGACATGCCGAGGTCGGTTGTTTATGTTATTTTTCATCATCAGCTCGTCAAAAAAGGGCTCGAGTTGACCCAACACCTTCAACTCTAGTAACTCCGGAGCTCACCATTTGCGCTTGATACACACGGTCCCTGGGAAGAAATGGGGTTTGCATCCCATCGGGGGTTAAAGTACTATGCCTGCAGTTTTTGGCGCCACACTCATTAAATTAGCCTTCTACTCTACTTACAAAAAGGACTTCACAAAACATCATGTCCAACTTCGAATGATTGGCTATAATTTCATCGCTAAAAGCTCCCGCCACGAACCCCATCTCTTTTCGCCACGAAAATCGCTCGCTCCTTCATCTATCACCGAAGAAGAAGGAGGCGAGGCAGGGGCTAGGCTGCGCTGCATGCAGCCAAATTACAACGCATTCAGTTATTTCATCCTCATCGCAACGCGAAGAAGGAGAACGGGAACGACGCGCCATATATATAATATAAACAGCCATGGGGAAGAAGAAGCCGTTCATCGACAAGAAGACCGCCATGGTCTACCACGTCGTCCGCCGCTCTCAGCGGGACGTCGGTACCGAGGCCACCGCCGAGACCCTCAGCGACTTCGTCCTCATGCCCAGTCCGGAAAACGCCGTCCGCGTAACGGCGGCAGGATCGTCGTCGTCGTCGTCGTCGTCGTCGCCCTCCTTCGGGTGTGCGGTGGCTTCGATTGGGGGGGGGAGGAAAAAGGACAAGGTCGTGAACTTCCGCGACCTAGAGGCGCGCGTCGCCGCGGCCGGCCTGCTCGACGACACCGCCAAAACCTACGCCAGATACACCCGTCCCATCGACAGATCCGGCGTTTACGTCCCCGCCTCGTCCAACGTTCCCGCCGGGCATCGGTCCGCGGGGGGGGACGCGCCCGACGACGTCCTCGGCGGACTGCTGACGGACGCGTCGAGGAACGCGCTCGACGAGGCTCTCGACGAGGCCATGGCCGTCCGGGAGGTGGGTCGCATGCTCGACTCGATCGCGCTCACGGCCGACTGCATGGAGGAGGACGTGGCCGCGGCGATGTTCGGGGATTTCGAAGACGGGGACTTCGAGGAGCTGGACGACGATTTCTGCCTGACCGCGAATCGGGAGGGGGGGGCAGGCGAGGACGGGGAGGATGACGACGACGACGACGGGGGAGGATTCAATTTCGAGAGGCACGTCAGGAGTCTCATGGAGAGGGCGCGCGCCAACGAGAACGGCGGTGCCGGGGGGGGGGGGGGGTGGACGACGACTTCTTCGCGGGCGTCGCACCCCTGGGTCGAGGGCGGATGGACGAGGACGAGGAGGACGGCGACGACTTCGATTACGATTGTTATGGCGAATCGGAAGAGGAGGAGGACGAGGACGAGGACGACGACGACGACGACGATGAGGACAACAGTCTCGATCGGGAACTCGACGGCAACGACGACGAACGGCAGCGCGCGCTGTGCCAGCGATTCGAGGAGGCGCTCCTCGAGTACGATTCCGACGAGGTCGGGGACCTGGACAACGAGTGCGACGACATCGTCGGCGATCGTCCGCTCGAGGGGGACGCGTGCCTCGAGGCGGCGCTCGACGAATACCTCACCGAACGGGACGACGAGGTGCTATTCGAGGGGAGGCGACCGGACGGGAGGAGGCGCGCGGGCGGGAGCGGGTACTCCGCGCTCGTGGGCAGGACCATGGTGAACGCGTCGGATCTCGACGACGCCGTCGCCGGGGCCGGGCCGTCGACGTCGCTCCTGATCAACATCGAGGAGAGCAAAAGGCAGATGCAGGCCGACCTCGCCGAGGCGGATGCCACCCTCGCGAATCCGGAGATGGACCTACCCCCCGAGGAGGTGTTCATAGACGGAAAGAGTTACTTCTCGGTCACGTCGAGGAATCCGTGGGATTGCGAGTCGATACTGTCGACGTATTCGAATCTCGACAACAATCCGGTCATCATCGGCAGGTCGGGGGGAAGGAGGAGGAAAAATAAGAAGAATAAGGAGAAGGGGGGGGATGCGAGCTCCACGACGTCGAACGAAGACGTCATACCGGAGGACGGGCCGGCGAAGATCCGTCTCTCGAACAAGACGGGACTGCCGCTGCGACCTCTCGAGGAGGGGGTGGTCGACGACGATGACGATTATTTCGGCGAGGGGAGCACCTACCTGAGCGTCAATCGCGGCGAGAGGCGTCAGAAGGACGAGACCAAGGACGAGAAGAGGGATAGGAAGATGGCCGTGAGGGACGAGCGCAAGGTTTGCCGGATGCAGAAGAAGATGATGAAGGAGGCGTTCGCGGAGGAATTCCAGAAGAGGGGACACGACGTCATCGTCGATCCCGTGGGGGGGAATACGGTATTCCGATTCTCGTGAGGATGGGGGGTTGCGGGGAAAGTAGTGGGTGGCGAGCGCCATGGTCTGGGTGGGAGTTTGCTTGCCCGTCCGGATCAAATTTAAACTGGCAAATACAATGATAACAAACATGAGAATGAACATTTGATTCGTGTGGTATCATCATCCTAAAATGTATTTTATCATGTATCATCTGTCATATGCAATAAAAAAATGTATCTGAGGCGCAGGAATACCAACAATTAGCGTGGAAAATGGCAATATTCAATGGACACGTGAAAGCACCCCAGCAAGAAGGGCCAGTACCAACAGCGGCTTCGATCGAAATGTGCATCGTGGGATTCTCGTTTTCACCTGCTCCATTTCATTCAGTTGAATGTCAGTACCTTCTTCCAGATAAGTTTCTTGCCCAAAATATGAATCGTGATAAGGTATTTCTGTTATTGGTCCGGTCAATGAAATAATCCCAAGCTGAGATTCGGCACACGAATCACTATCATCCAGCCCGAAATAGACACCGTGAGTTGGAAGGCGCACGTAATCTTCGTCATCATCAGTATCAATGCCAGATTCTTGACCAAAATAGACGTCATGCAAGTTTTGATATCCTTTGGGGCGGTGCTCAAGCATTGGAGAAGTTGGTTGTGCAGCTGCTGACTGCTCATCCTCCAGTCCAAAATAGACATCATACATCGGTTGCGCAAATGAGGCATTTTCGTCATCGTTGTAACTTCCAAAGGAGCAAGATGCACCGCAAGTAGTGCTGATACTCTGGTCATCTTGACTACTGTCAGGAAGATTAATATGTTGATGAATATCGACAATCGCAGTGTTGCTTTGATTGTTCCGAGGCACAGACACTGTCATGACGATATCTTCATCATCGTCGCTTTCCTCCTCCTCGTTCGCCAACACCGAAGAACAAGCTTTAAGTGAGGAGTGCCTCAACGATTGCCGACGCGTCCCACGACGCTTTCTGTTGCCGCCGCCGTCGGAAGCGGTCGAGACGACGGACTTGAGGAGGAGGTCGGCAAGGGAATCGCTCGGGTCCTTCATCTTTCCACGGAAAGCCGTGGAGCGGGACGACTTGCGTCGCACGGCGGCGGGCGCCTCCCCGTAAGAGGATCCGTCGGGGCTGATGTCGTCGTCGTCGTCGTCGTCGTCTTCGTTACGGATCCCCCCCTCGAAGAAATCCTGATGAAAGAACTTGGTGTGCTGGCGGGCCCTGCCGGAACGACGGATCCCCCCACTCCCGGCGTTTTCGCCCTCGTCGTTATTGCCTTCCTGGAATAGTACTCGCTGAAACGAATGAACACGTTCAGTTGAAGTTGAATTTGCCGCGTTCCGGGGACCACACTTTTCTCCTGTGTTTCGAAACTGACGACTGCTTTGGCCGCTATGACGCTTGCCAACTTTTGTTGACTTGATGTTATGTGAGTTAATCATGGTCGTATTGGATCCACGAGAATCTTTCAGGTTTGACTTCTTCCCAGAGTGCGTTTCTTTTCTTACGCCAGGAGTTTTGATGATCTTGCAGCCAAAAAGTGAGTCCGTCTCACCGAATAGATCAACAACAGCCGTCACCTTTCGCTTCTTCCTTGACGAGTTCAAATTGGTACACTCCACTTTTCTCTTCTTTTCGGTAACAAAGTTAGAATGTTTACTAGCTGCACCCATCTCAAAATAATATGTTTTTCTGTGCAAAAGAGTTTCACTCTCGAGAAGATCACATGCATTGGCCATGTCTATTGTCGCCTCAATCATATTGGTGCCAAACGATCTATCCTTATGTTTCTTAGTCCTGACCATTTGTTTCACTCTCGTGTCGGTTATCGACGGGAGACTTCGTCTGCGCATTGACTTTTGTAGGCTTGGAGATGTTTCGACTGTACGGAAAATATTGCTCACACCATCACTGCTCCACCTATGTCTTGCGGCTGTGCCTCGCCGAGATGACAGTAGTGACTCATCAATGACGTCCTCTTCTTCGGTGATCATTTTTATATTGCGACGACGAAGATTGCATGAAATTTCACCTCCTCCCTTACTGGTGATGGGTTTATCACCATCCTTCCTCGTAGCGACAGGATTAAGTATGTTGGAGGGCGGCGAATCAGCAAGCTTCCTGTCGGCGTCCTTTATCAATACATTATCATCAACGGCACTGGGTAACAAGGATTCAAGGGTTTGGCGTCGCTTTTCGAACTCTTCGTATGCATCCGTGAGTGTCATTTCTGTTTCGCCTTCAGTACAAGCCTCAAAGAAGACTTGGTCTTCGTCAATCTGATCGTCATGTAAGACACCGTCTTCGCCATCCTGTTTGCTTGACTCATCGTGAAGAGTTAATGAGCGCGACAATGTACCGTCTCTCAACAACTCGCAGCCAGATGACGTGCGAATTCCGTTGCTAGTATTACTGCAATCATCGCCTGCGTAATAGGCACCCCCTTCTTGCAAATATGTATGTTCTACTCCCTCGTCGACTGTGGATTCTATCACGTTGTTTCTAACGGCAATATGCGTATTACCGATCGTCAGTACCGCATCTGCTTCTACGCTAGCAGCTTTGTTGGCCTCTTTCGTCTTTGCCTCGGAGAGGTGATTTGACGGCATTGACTCTTTTATCTCTGATTCTTGTATCATCTCACGCAATTTGACGACCTCCTTTTCAACTTTTGATTTCTCTGATCCCAGAGCGACAAGACTTGCATTGGCCTTTTCGAGTTGTTCTCTCATAGTCTCATATGCCGTGAGTCGTTCCTCGAATAACGACGTGGTCTCACGAACTTTCCGCATATCACACTCAGGATCAGCGCGGTGGCTCATCTTTACCACTGGTATTCCATGAATAGAAATGGCCGATGAGTGGACTGAATCCGATGGATATTTCTCCTCCATTTCTCGGTCCTTGTTCTCATTCACCCCATCACCGTCTTGTGCGTTATCGATGCCAACGGCTGATAATTCAGCGGTGTCGATACGATCGTAGTTCTCCGACTTGTTTTCTCCATTGTGTTCGAGCTGCTTGACAAAGCGCGCCATGATCTCTCCATCGACCGAACCTACGTTGCGCAGGTGTTCACTCAACATCGACTCTGTTAGGTGAGGATGCGCCGACGAGGATACTCGAGAGGCCCTTGGTTTACGAAAAATGACTGTGCGGCAAAAGACGAGGTCCCCACGAAATCAGTTCTAGACGAAAAGCTCGAAGACATCGATGAAGCACACAAATATAATGAAGTACTTACCATCGATCGCGTCAACCCGAAACCTGTCATCGTGCGAAATGAGGAGCGAGTACTCGTATTCGAAATCGATCTTGCACGAGAAGAGAATCCCCATCAAGTCGTCCGAATCCTCCCCTTCGCCGCCGACAATCTCGCGCAGCGCCGCGTTTCGGCCCGCAGTCCTCCGATCGTCGTCCGGCCGCGCGGCGCAGCGCGAAAGCATCGCCCTGGACCGGCCCTCCGCGTCGTTCGTGGCCTCGGAAGCCGACGAGAATCCACCGAACGCGACGAGCGACACGCAGCTCAGATATAGCGACGACTCGCCCGACATCCTCTCCCCGCCCTCGACGGAGAAGTCGATCTCGTCGTCGGTGAATATGCCCTGCTTGACAAAGGAGGAGACCCGATCCGCGGACGGGTCGACGAGGGACACGATCGTCCCCCGGAGCGCGGCGTTCCCCCCCCTGCCGCCGCCGCCGCGGTAATGCGATTCGAGCGGAGACGACGTCGCGCTGTTGTGACGCAGCGAGATCCGGAGGGAGCGCAGTCCGCCATCGTCGCCTCCTCTCGCATCTTCCTCGCGGGAGGGTGCATCGTCGTCGTTCACGACGATCGCTTCCCACTTCCCGGGCATGATCGATCCTGGAAGTTCCACCATGCGACCGCGATGGGGCAGATATCGTCCCTCCATGCTCTTCTCCTCTTCTCGGATTTGTGGATGAAAGTTATGATACGACATCGCAAATAATGTGATCCCACTCAATGAGTTCGTTTGTCGGCGGTGGAGATATATGACATAAACGAACGAGCGAAAAATCATCAATGCACATACATCGAGGACACTGACCTTCTCCTCCCCCCATCCCCTCGATGAGCCCGAAGTGCCTGCGGTCCTGATAACCGCCGTCCACGTCCCGGTCGTACGCCTTCACGAAGAATTGGACGGACGTCGACCGGCGTCGTTTATTGTTTTCGTCGTCGCCGCCGCCATCGCCGCCGATTCTGCCGATGTCGTCGTCGCCTTCTTCGCACCTCCTCTTCTTCCTACGCGCTGACCTGGTCCGGGGCCCGCCGTCGTTGTCGATGGCCGCGGCCGCGCGGGCGGCGGTCCTCGACTGGCTCGAGGAACGATTCTCCCCGAGGAGGACGGACGATCCTGCTGCCGGATCATCGCGTTGGTTTTTCGAATGTATATATAACGGAATGAGCATCTCGGCACGGCGATTATGCTTCTGAAAAATAACGATCATCGACGCGACAACACGAAATGATGATGCGAAGAAACTCACGCTTCGAATCTCCCGTCCGCGCGGCGGCGTCATTGGCGGGAAGAACATTGGACCTATCCCCGAGCACCACCCTCCTCCCGTCCTTCGGACGATGACTACAACATCCAGCGCGCCCTCCTCCCCCCTCGATCCCACCCTCCTTCTTCTTTCTCCTCCCGAGGACGGAGGCCGATACCGCGATTATTCCGCCATCATCCCCGCCGTTGCCGATGGAGGCGGCTATGATCGCGGGAGCGGCAGAGGGCGGAGGAGAGTCGAGTCCCGTCTCGGAGCCGCTCGCGCTTCGACAGTCGTCGTCGTCGTCGTTGTCGTCGTCCGTCCTCCCCCTCCTCCCGCCCATCCCCGCCGCCCGGTCGCCATCGTGCAAATAATCGACGGCGTCGTCGTCGCGCCTTCTCCGTCCCGCCTCCGGTTGCGGTCGCGGCGCGACTACACGGACGTCGTCGGGGATGCGCGGCGCGATCGAATTCGTGGTGGGATCCCACGCTTTCCGACGCCTGCCGAAGGACCTCCTATGCTTCTTCTTCTCGACGCGCGGCATCGGGTCCTCGACCGACCCTGTGTATCTCGGGAAAGGAGGGCAAGGATGGTCGGAGCCGGCGGCAATGACGCCGACCGACGAGCGAGCGAGAGAGAGGAGATAGAGTTTTTGGCGGCAAGCGAGTCCCACTTCCCCCCCATACTTCACTCCCGACAGACACTTGCCTTTCTTACATAAATTTGAACACGAGAAATCTCTGAGTTGGTTTCCGCACAACATTCAACCACAGAATCCTCTCGAAAAAAATGGCCGTTTCACCTGAGCGCCCGCCCGGGGGAACACAAAATAATTTACTCTCGATTCATGCTATGATGTATCTCTAGAAGATACCCTCAATGTAAAAACACAAAAGCGACTTCCTGCCAATATCATCAACAACGATGACAAAGATGGATGACGGACGAGTCACCGAATTAGCGGAGGAGGTCGGTCATCTCCCGAACGAACCACCGCAAAAGGATGATGTCGGCAGTTCCTCCGCCGCCGCCGTCGTCGCCGCGGTAGACGAAGGAACGGACCGACGCTCCCAGGTAGTATGCATCCCGCCCGCGCCGCCGGAGGCGGCATCCTCGGATGCCGCCGATGCCCATGCCGTCAATGCTGACAGGGTATCGCCCACGAACAAATCGATCGTGTCGCCCGAGACGCCGCTGTGGCGATTCGTCGCCAAGGCCAAGAAGAGGGAGGGATACTCGTCCATGGCCGCCGGGACCGTTGTCACGGGTATGTAGATTGATACACCCCACGACGCTCATTGTTCCTCCTGGCCGCCCGTGCGCTTAGGAAGTAGTGGATTCTCACACCTTTTCGCGATTGCTGCCGACACACACACACACACACCACCACCACCACCACCAAACAGGCCTGAGCGGGGAAGAATTGGCAGGCAAATTCAACTCCCCCGCGTGGGATGCCTCGAGGGGGTCGATGGGATCGAACGATAGAGTCGATGGAGGCAGCTCCGAGTGGGAGGAGAAGGAAGTGCGTGTGAAAGAGGCAGGGAGGAATGTCGGCAAACTGGACAGGCTCAACGTGATCGGGGGAGATGATGTCACAGAAACGTTCGAGTGTTCTCCGAAGGCTTCGCTGATGATGATACTGTCGACGTCGCCGGAGAGCTTGAGGGTGTACCTTCACGACGATGATCAGGAGGAGGAATCGGTGGTCACGGACGAGGGAAGAGGGGCGACGGACCGTAACGGTCAAGCAGAGTCTAGTCGAGAGGCGATAACTATCATCAGCGTCGACGAGCGGTCGACGCTGGAGAAAGAGATGGAGGTTGAGGCGTTGCGGAAGTTCCGAATATCGTTCCCGATGTCGACTAGTACGGCAGATGATGATAATCGATTGGATTTGGTGGAAGAAGCAGTGGTCCCTCCGCAAACGACTGCAGAAGAAGGGTTGATGCTTACGGTCGAAGCAGACTGCGACGAACCATCACCGGCTGCGGCGGCATCAGCAGCAGCAGTCGCTCCGCTTTCTCCTTCTCAATCATCGTTGTTCGAGGATAATTCGAAACGATCGAACAAGAAAAGATGTGTTTTGTTATTACTACTACTCGTCGTTGTGGTAAGTGTGATCGTCCTTGGAGTATTCTTGGCTAACAAAACAACAGAGAAGGAGGACGAGGCCGACAAGGCGCTGGGAGTCTATACGCCTCCCGAGGCACCGATTTCAAGTCAGGCACCGTCCACGATGCTCTCTTACGCACCCGAGTTCAACAATCCATCGCCCCCACCAACAATGACCACAAGTCTGTCAGCATTTTCCTCTGAAATACCCACGTACAATCCATTACCACAACCAATATCGAGTCAGTATCAGCAGATTACTGGGCCAATCGCATCGTCGTCTCCCACGGAGATGCCCGTGTGTGAGGTGAATTACGATGACTTCAATCTTTGCATTGCCATTGACATGAGTGGATCTGGTGAGTCGCAAGCATGAGATTTGTGCTTCTCATGGCATCATGCCTATTCGTGCTGTCTCCCACCGCTTGTAACAGTCTGCAACAAAGATACTGGCTTCGAATGTGTTGCCTGTGAGCCTGAATTGATATGTTATGACTCCGAACTCGACAAGGGCACATGCTGCAACAACTTTTACGATTTGATCGAATTTACTAAATCCATGATCAGTGCATTGGCGATGATCTCGGTCGAATCGTCTTTCTCCATCGTGCCGTTCGCGACGAATGCCACGCTGGTCAGTGATCTGGCCTCGGCACTCGAAGCGCTGGAATCTTTGGATGCGCTGACATTCACGGGAGGGAGGACGAACCACGCCGCGGCCATCGATTCATGCCGCACATCATTACAGTCGTCTCCCGAAGGTGAAAATAGGAAGAATTATCTACTCCTCATAACGGATGGGAGTGCTTCGGAACCGGAGGGTGTACCAGGCTTGGTCGCCGAGGCAGCTGCGATGGAAGCCAAGTCTGAGGGGATAATCATTATCCCAGTCATGATCAAGCAGTGGCTGTATGTGTATTTAGAGAGAATCAGCAGCGATGGAACTGTTTTTGATGCATCTGATTTTGATGTTTTGGACAGTCTGCAAGAAAAATTGCTGGCGCAGATTTCGTGCCAAGAATAGCAATTGCAAGCAGGAGTTGAGATCGTCTGCTGGATGAATTGCTCCATCGCAGTCGGGGTCTTTCGGATCTGTTGCTTTCAGAGGTTTCGATGATTTCCATCCAGGAATACCCACCTTTGGTAATTCTTAACCATTTCGCGTGGGTTAGTATTGCGACCGGCAGTGGAATGGCACAACATCCACACATAGCATCAGTCGCGAAAAGGATGGTCGCTGAGAATCCAGCATTGTTTGAGTTGAGATGTGAATACTACTGTAGACTGTAAAATAGAAACTCGCTATTGTAATTTGTTATAAAACAGGGCACGTGATGCAATGAATTCGGTTAGGGTTAGGGTAACTACGAGCATGTTTAGTTGGTGCCACGTTTCCCCTTGGACCGTATAATGTAGAATAGTAGAACG
>JALLOS010000303.1:0-13894 GCA_036939435.1 Stephanodiscus minutulus
GTAAAGGTTGGTGAGGAGCGGACGTTAACTATTATTCCCCTGTCCTTTCGAATCCGGGAGGAGCATCCTGAAGCAACGCAAATGGCGAAATCAAAAGGACCAAAATTCTACGCCGTCGCCGTTGGACGGGTCGCCGGTATTTATAACACGTGGGATGAATGTAAAGCGCAGGTGCGTGTTTCTCCCAGATTCGCCATCAGCCACGCCCGCCATGCGTGGCGCTGCCAATTTCAATTGCAACTTGGGATGATTTCCTCACCTTCTCCTACTTGTATTTCCGTCGTCTGCAGACATCGGGATACGGTGGTGCCGTCTTCAAGGGTTTCACGACGCGCCATGAAGCCCAAGCGTTCTGTACCCACGCAAGATCATCATCGACAGTTGCCACCACCGCTACCGCTACATCTTCCGGCAATGCGGTGGGTACGAACCAAGGGAAGAAAAGATCTCGCGAGGATAAAGTCGCCGTTGCCTCTAGCCAGCAGCAGAAAGCCGCGAAATTGAACGATCAATCGCCAACTTCGAACTTTGTGTTGCAAATAACGATACATTTCGACGGGGGATCGCGTGGCAACCCGGGATTGGCTGGCGCGGGCGCAGAGGTGGTAGTGGTGGACCAGACGACGGACCCGATATCCACGACGACCTATTCGGTACGAGAATATTGCGGGGAGAGGGCTACCAATAACTATGCAGAGTACAAGGGATTGCTTGCCGGACTCGGGCAAGCTAAATCCTGCATTGAACAACACGCTTCGAGGGAGTCATCGCCAAAACGACCATTGCTACGGCTCCAAGTATATGGCGATTCCAACTTAATCATACAGCAACTTAGGGGAACTTGGCAGTGCAAACATCCAAATATAGTGCCGTTGTTTCACGCCTGCCAAAGTATCCTTGGAGAGATGAAAAAATATGACACTAGGAGCGTCTTTGTATTTGATCATGTCTATCGAGAACACAATACAGTTGCAGATGGTGAGCGATTGGAATAATGTTTATGTATACTCCTTGTGTTTACTGAGTAATAATATCTTCTGACAACTTGAGTTTCACTCTACTATTGCAAACAGCTCTCGCAAATGAAGCCATGGATCGGCGTAAAAGTTGGATAACTTCTGCCTCCGATGTGATAGGCGATGATGATGATACGAAGTTGAAGGGGCCTAAGAATATTGCTCCTGCATTATCCAAGCAGGATGTGATTGACGTAGATGACAGCGACGAAGACTCCCATGATGATAAAAAGTTGAAGGGGAGTAAGAATATTGCTCCTGCATTATCCAAGCAGGATGCGATTGACGTAGATGACAGCGACGAAGACTCACACCACTCATGCTGAGTATAATTAGTAATGCATCATCGTTTAGCGCTTATTCAAAAGGTCTTCTAGCATTTCGGCTGTAGCAATACCCTGTCGTGGGAAGTACCTACCCACTCTTTGCCTGACCCAGTATGGTGACTTCGAACCCTCCGCGTGGTGAGTTCGTCGTAAATGTGTTTTATGGTCGTAGAAGTTGTATACATACTTCTCGATGCGTATGTATTTTGGTGATTCATATTCTTCGATACAGTCCTCTCCATTCGCAAGGGATGCGTGGGACGCAGATTTCCAAGGATCGCCCTCGATCAAATCAATCACATCCTTCTCCTGCCTCAGCAGCTTCAGCAAGAGGCTCATGAGCCACGGACTCCTCTCGACGCCGCCACTCTGCGCGGCTATCCACATTTGCCAATCCAATCTGTAATGGTACGGACTGATCCACCGCGGACGTCGGCGGACGTCGCCGGGCTTGACCTTGAAGTGATACTCCCTCCACGGTCCTTTGACGTCGTTCGCCGACTCAATGATCAATTCCTCGCGCTGCTCCGCGACCGTCCCGAAGGCACCGTACGTATTGCATAGGCGCAATTTATCGAATGACCCGTTCATGATTTGTTTTCTGGAGAGGAGGTTTCGGATAACTCTAATATTGAGCTTGGCCATTAAGAGGAAGAATGCGACGCTGACAACGGTCCTGAGTATCGGAGTTTGCACGAGACCGTTATCACGGAATGCAAGTGTTTGAATATACGATTGCGTCATTGGAGTTCCCAGGGCTATTCTTTTTACAAGCGGTGAAAGATTATTGATCAAGAAGGCATCGTCGAGACAAAATATTGCAGGGACCTACAAGGTAGATGGATGATGAACTATTTCAACAACATTCAATGAATTGCATAAACGTCCAGTTCGCCACTTACAATTGTGAGCCAGTTCAGGAAACTGAATAGGGAGAAGACATAATTCGATGAGACAAAAAAGAACACGAGATGAAAATAATAACAGACTCGTGGTGAATTCACCTCAGGTTTCCACTCGAAATAAGTATCAACTGAAACATAATCTGAATCACACCACCCGCGAGTCTCATGGAGCGGAATTGAAGCAACAGGAGGAACGGGGCCACGAGCTCCACGAAGTGATTGCTCCAAACCTCGAATCTGTGCCACGGTTTCGGGTTGAAATGAAAGAATCGCGTGAATGGATTTGGTACGGGCTGTTGACAAATGGGGCGACGAAGATGTACGACAATGGAAGGAGAGGTGGTCGATCATCAACAATGAGAGGAAGAAATTTTGCTTTAAAGGAAATGGGGAGCCAAAGACGGTAAGAGGCGCATACGATGGAATGATACTCACCTGAGTCTCGTAGAAGTAATCCATCGCGGACATGTTGCCCGGCTTCCACTTTGCGTCCGACGACTTCAACTTAATGAGACCGGCGCCCAACATGATCTTGAACAGGTAGAAACGAATCGCCAGTACGACGAGCGTCGGCACCGGATACGCCCCCATCGTGCCAACTCCTGCGCCTACTACGGCCCCGCTACTCCCGGGACCTAGGAACGGATCCATCCTCGACATCGGTACGAGGAACATCGCGTGGAAGGTGAGCTCCGCGAGCTGCGGCTCCCATCCGTACCCGTAGAACGTCCCGCCCACGGACATGAGACTGCGCTGTACGAGCCACATCCCGAATATTATCGGAACGTTCGCGCATCCCGCGGCGAGCATTGTCGCGGACAAGGCGAGTCCGGCGTTCGCGAGACCGTCGAGCCACGGGTTCAGATTCGACCTGTCCCGTGCGAGCCAGAGGAGGGATATCAGCGGACGGTCCACGGAGTCGGTGCGGTACCAGAACCTATCTCGGAATGCGGATATCGGTGCGCACTCGAGGAGTCCGTACCAGCATCTCGCGAGGAGGGGGCCAACAACGCCGCGTCGTCGACGGCGCCGCCGCTCCCCCTCCTGCCCCCCCAGCCACTCTCTCCTGAGCGCCGATCGTGCCGCGCCCCGCCCCTCGCTCCGATCCAACACGTCCCTCGCGGGCGATATCCCCGCATCGCCGATGAGACCCCTGTTCTGGAACTTCGCGACCGAGAACGCCGATATGTACACCAATGCGAGTAGACGGAGGAAGAGTATCCGCGCGAGGTGGTAAGTAGGCGAAGACGATGGTGCGCTGCTCGCGGCGACGGATACGGATACTACGCCTGCGATCGATTTCGCGGCGGCGGAGCCAGGTGAGGAAGCGAGGAGGAGCAGGGACGACGCGATTGCTGCGACGAGGGGCGCGAACGAGGACGGCCTCGGAGGCGTCGGCGTCCACCCTTCCACCCTCCCCCCCTCCTCTTCGGCGTCCCGTCGTCGGCGTCCGGGAGGACCGAGCGACGAGGGACGAGGATAAACGACGCCATCCCCCATCATTATTTCGTCGTCGTCGTAATCGTCGTCGTCGTCGTCGTCGCGGCGGTCCGACGTTGATCCCGCGCGACGTCGTCTCGGCTCGCTCGGCGCTCGAGACCCCGCCGAGACCGTAGTCGTCGTCGTAGTCGTAGTCGTCGCGCGAGTACGCCCTGTGGGCGGGGATGAAAATGCGAACGCGGTGGCACCACCGCGGCGGCAGCGGCGCCCCATCGAGGCGGCGAATGCGGAGGCGGGGGGCGCCGATGACGCGCCGAGGAGAAGCGTCACGACGACGAGGAGTCGGTCCAACCTCGCGTGCGGCGCGGGCGATATTCTCACCATTGCCGTCGCCTGCACCTCCCTTGGTGCTGTTGGTCTGAGAGAGTTGTCGATGATGCCATCCAGATTAGGGTCATGCTAATAGAGTACAATTAACAAATGTAAATAAAAAATTGTATTTTACTAGAAATTTGCAATTTTGTTTATTTTTTCAGAGAGTTTTCATTTTTCACAGTTAATACTTCTCCGTATTGGTACTCCTAGTAGAGAGTAGCAGTCACGGATACCGCAACCGCGACTCGAGTAACCATAGGAGAGCAGCACGCGAACTCGACACAGTGTTTTCTTTTTTTGCGGCCAATGCGTTTGATTCCACCGCACCCAGCAGCACCCCCAATGAGCAACAACTACCACCAATTCATCGGCCAGGGCGATAGCGGTGGCGACGACGACGACGACGATTGCTCTACGCAGAGCAGCATCGGCATGGCAACGTGCGACGAGAACTTCACTGCGGACAATCGACAGTTCAACGACGCGATTCAGGGCGGAGGCGGCGGCGGCGGTGGGACTGACGATGACGTAGGCGTCGACGACGACTACCGCGTCGAGGAGGCCGCCGCCGAGAAGGATGACGACGACGCGGCCACGATCGAGGCCATGAACGCCGTGACGAGGGAGCGCACGATGACTCAACAGGAGAACGCGAGGAAGTTGCAGTCTATCCTCGATAAAATAAAGAATTCCACCAAGAACATCCTGGCGGAGATGGATACCTACCTCCAGGAGACGGCGGAGGTCGAGAAGACGTTCATACGCTGCCTTGCCAACACCCGGAAGGAGAGTAGGAGGATGGAACGGGTCGAGCCTGACGTAATCGCCGCGACGCAGCGTGAGTATATGATGTTTCTCCACGACGCCTGCATTTCGATTTTTCAACCACCGAGTTTGTTTCCCCCCCTCTCTCTTGGCGCAACATCCGTTTTCTGATTCATTCGTCGTCCAAACGAAACGCCTCGCGCGATATTTCGTACGGTTCATATCCTCCGCAGGATTCTTGGCGCAAGGAGGAGCGCAGCTGTTTGGCGGAGCGGCAGGGTGCGTGAATTTCGCGAATATGGCGGCATTGCTCGGCGGCGGCGGCGGCGGCGGCAGCGATGGCGTCCGCGGCCGCGGCGATTCGATGGAGACGTCGAGCGTCGCCACCGCGAGGAACGCCGCCGGCGACGCGGCGACCGCCTACGCGAGGACGGGGACCGTCACCCCCAGGGGTAACGACGTCGCCTCCCGGGCGGGATCCATGGCGGGTTCGTCCATGGCGGGCTCTGTTAGTTGAAGAGTTCCGATCGCGCGCGTCCGTCGGATTGGGACCCTGTCCTGCCGCGAAATTGTTATTTGATCCCTGCATGTGAAAACGTAACATCTAAATTGCACATTTTGCGCTTAAAGTTCGAATGAAACTGCCGTCTTTGTTCCTCATCCGACGAGTCTGAGAATGTCCGATGAAAGAAGGGGTCTGCCAGGTAAGTAAAATGTAGGATGAGCGAGAGCAGTCCCTTCGTGTGTGGTCCATTTCATTTGCAACATCAACTGTACAGAGTCAAACACAATACATCATTGTCGCTATTCCTATTAGTTGATCATTTATCTTGCCTTAATTCTTCATTCCAAGTCCCCACTATTTCTAACATCACTCCTTATTGCCATTCATGTCCATAAATATGGCTCTATCTTGAGCAAGTTTGACTTCCACCCTAGGCACTAACTGGGATAAATTTTGCATCATCTTCTTCAACGGGAACAATTTGTTTTATAAGCATTGAACGCCGTGGTATCTTGAGCTGCCATTTACATTTTCTCCCTGAAATGTCTCTCGCACGACAACAATCATTTATTTGTTTCAATCATGCTTTAGAACAGGAGCATCACTGGAAAAATGTGATGGCAAAGACAGCCCTACATATGTGTTTATAGTTGCTACCATTGATTGTCACTATTCTACACCAAGCTTATGCCTCCTTGGTGCATTCTCATCGCATATAAATGTTGCCCTAAATCTTACATCCACCATTATGAACCCTCATAGCACAGATACCGCTTTCATTTGTCGAAGACAGATTCAATGTATTGCTAAACATCGACGCAACTCAGTGGCGATTAATTGGTTATTAAGTTACGCTGTTAAGGTGATCAGCAAATAAGGAGCTGATCACCGGACTATGTTGTGTTGTGTGTTTTGGCTCGTCTCGTCGAAATGTCTTGGCAGCAAATGTCTCGGCGGCAAGTTCTCACTCTTTGTGAATGCCAGCGCTCCAGCATCCACGTGGATGGTAAGATATGCAATATCTATCAGGTATTGTTCAGATATCATATATCAGAATATTGATACCTGGAATAAAATCAGAATTGATAGATTTGTCCTTTGTATATCATTTTTGGGCATAGTCGTTGTCTAAGTTGAACAAGTAGGACAAGTTGGACGTGTCATACAGCCCCAGTGACTAGTCACTCATAGACCATGTAGCCATGGGATTAAAGTTGAGGCCTGCAACTCACATTCAAATACTCTAAAAAACAGTCTGTGATGATCATGATGGCCGCCACCACCGCAGTTGCCTCAAGGCTCACGTTGACGGCACAGTTCTCCTAAGCCCTCACGATTGTCCTCGTCCTCTCTCTTCTCTCTCTTTCTCATTTGTTTGATTGTATTCATTTTAGTTGCCGTAGTTGCTGTTTTTATTGCAGTTGTGCAAGGATCTGTGCGGTCAACCTGCCATCACCTCCACCTCCACCGCCGCCTCCACCGCCAACTGCCTACCGCAAAATTGTCATCGTCATTGTTACCAACGTCGTTGTCTTGTCATCACGGTCAGTAATGGCTACAGCAGAGTCCCTGGTGGAGTTGTGATTGCGTCCTCCTCCATATTCATTGCTGTTTGCCGTAACGCCGCGGAGGATCATGTTAATCATTGCAAACTTGCTCCCCCTAAGACAGGGGATGCTGGCGTCAAGCATAATCAATGCTGATGCATCAACCTCGCACCCCCACCACATGTTGATTGTTATATTTTTGGCGGTCAACTGTTGCCGCGACAGAGTCCCCTCAGAGTAGTGTGTTAGACCTACAAGTACGTACGTAACTAATGGCTGGAAGAATTCTCGCCAAAGCTATGAAACACCCGTTGATCTCCCTCTGAGACAAACTGACACGCCTCAATGGCTTGATCACTCCAGAGGCCATCAACAAGCTCGAAGATGAGCTCGGTGGGATATTCACGGTCGCAAAAACCAACCATTACAAACAAGGCGAGAAGTATGGCCACCTTGCCAGCGTGATCCCTGAGTCAAAATACAGACTCATAAACGGCGACGCAACATGGGAACACGGTGTACCGGTCGACCCAAGCGCGTACTCCCAGGCAGCCCAAGTTTCCGGCAACATCCTCCAAAAGAGCTACAACGACTACCTTGGCGTCAAAGAGGCGGGAAAGGAAATGATCTTGTACGCGGTAGGCGACAATGCGCTCGCACCACTCAAAAAACTGTACATCGGCTTCGTAGACTTGACAGTGCTTGGAATGATCAACCACCTTTGACTTGAAACAGCAATGAAGATGACGAAAGCGCAGAAGCAGGAGTACAGGATCACAACGGGATATTACAACCCGTGGAATCCAACCGCAAGCATCACCCCGTACTTCACGCAGCTTGACCGCTTCCAGGTGTTACTGGGCAATCGTGGAATTGCAACAAGCGAGGAGGAAAAAATAATGAGAGCAGGAGTGCAAATGTGGAACAGCAAATGTTCTCAGAAGACCAGATGGTTGCATGGGAAAACAAAGCGCGGCGCAAGAAAAATGGGCAGCGCTCCAGACGTACTTCAAAGACAAGTGGCTGTAACGCAGACAATATTCCGCGACAACAGCAAAACAATTGCGCTTCAAAGAGGCAGTGCTTCTAGCCCAAGAGACAGCAGCAGCAGAGGAAGAAGGAGAGTCGCAGGCAATGTTATTTGCGATGCTACAGGAGCAACACGAAAAACACGAACAAGGCCAACATGGACGCGGTGATGTAAAGGATGAATGCGCTTGTAACAGGATGAGGTGGTGACAGACGCACACATATGCCCCCCTACGGACACGGACCGGACCAAGAAACACAGGAAACAAAAAGCCCTCTGTCCCCACTGCAAAACATTTGTCCTCCACAAACCAGAAAATTTTTACGAGCTCGAGGCGAACAAGAAAAAGCGCTGGCCAGGCTGGAAGTCCATCCATGCCACCGCCTGACAAGCACCGGGGACGCGAACAGTAAGTTAGCAACTAATTTAGTAACAACCAAACTAAACTTGAACTACTGGTCCCTGCTTGCCTGTCTAGTCGAAGAGCAGGAGGAAACAATATCAGAATCTCACACCAACATTGAGAGGGCCATGTCAGCAATCGTGAATGGAAGCCCACCCAATAAGGTAGCGGTGCATTGGGCGCAAAAATTACATAACAGGAAGTTAAGGCAGTTCACCTTCCTAGACTTGGGAGCGACCTCCAGAGCAGCCTCGGCAGAGGAGGAACCGGACCTAGTCGACACCTGACAACCATCCAGAAAAACATTTATGTTTCCTGATGGACGCACAGGAAAAGCGACAATGAAAATGCTAATCAAGCACAACCTACGCGTCCGCGGTATTCCCCATAAAAGCGACATTCATTCACACTGTCCGTAACAGCAATTACTACACATGGTCAAAACTAACAGTGACCCTGATCAACTGCTACTTTCCAGACTTGGACAAAACAATCAAAGGATATCTCAAAGGGAAATGCCAAGAAATACGATCGACCAAACAAATTGCATTAGAAAAAATAATCAACAACAGAGAGGTGAAGATAAAAATAGAGGGAGAAGATTTACCTTTCACCCCGGCGCCCATCACCAAGTCCCAAGAGGCTTTCTTCCACATCGACAACCTCACCGACTCCATCCACACCAACCAAACCGGAGCATTCTCCTTCACGTCCCAGTGAGGCAACAGGTACATAATGGTGGCCATCCACCTTGATGCAAATTACATTTTTGTCAAACCAATGTGCAACCGGCCAAAGGAGGAAATGATAAGCAGGCTCAAATACCAAGGGAACAAATGGGCCAGACCCCCTGGTGAAAGACACTACAAAGCTAGCACACATGCCAATGCAAAGAAGATTCCAACTCTCACCCTTAAGTGTATTTGTTGCCAATAAATATGAGCATGCAAGCATGCTGGGTAGCTACCATACTAATTACTATCAAATCAGGTCCAGTCAAAAGACTTCATGCAAAACCAGGTAATTGGGCTTCAATTTAGGTAAAAAAACAACAAATCAATCTAATAATTTTTATCAAGAGAGGTCACAGGGGTCAACAGCTTTACCACTAGTGGCGCATATATGCGCCAGCTTATACATCAAGCTACGTGATTGCTTAACAGCTTACCAGCTATTGACGCTCATGAGCGTCAACTTTTTGAGAAGCTTCTTTGGGGATTGGTATCTTCAACGATTTTTGTCCATTGTTAGCGTTTGATAGCTAGAAAGTTAGCTGAGCTCTTCAGCTTTCTTGCTGTTATTCGCGATTTAGACGAAACTTGTATCTTCAATGACGTGAGTAGAGGGTCCGTTTCGTGCCTTTTTTGCGCTAGCTTCGAAAACTAGATCGCTAGGTAAAACGATGCCGCCTAATCCAGGCGTTCGCGCCATCATCGTCATCGATACAAAAATGCGGACGACGACGACGATCATGGGAAGAAGAAGAATCGCGAATACGCCTCGGTCCCGTCCTTCTCCTCGTCGTCGCCCTACTACTCCCGGCGGTGCCGGCGGATGACAACGTCGTCCGGCGGCGGTGACGCGAGAAAGACGTCGCATTATGGTGGCGCGCCCGCAGGGGGGGGGGAGGGGGGGGATTCGTGCCGATCGATCATCATCCGAGGAGGGAGGATCACGGGTACCGCATCGACGTGTCCAGGGACGGGTCCATGATAACGGCCGTGCCGATCGTCGTCGTCGACGGGGGGGGAGGATTCGCAGCGGGAGGAGGAGGAGGAGGAGGACGAGGGGGGGTAGTAGGGAGGGGCGTCGGCGTCGGATTCGATTCCCGACCGCCATCGTCGTCGTCGCGCCGTCGGCCTCCGCCCCCCCCCCCGCCCCCGAGGGCGTCCCCCATCGTGTTCGGCCGGCCCCGATCGTCCCCGTCGTCGGCGAGCGACGAGGCCGGCCCCTCCGGATCGTCGTCGTGGCCGACGCGCGGCCTGCTGGACGCGAGGGGGAAGCAGAGGCGCAAGATGAGGAGCGGCGGCTACGCGACGAGGCCAGCCGCCGTTGCCGCCAGGAGGGCAGACGCGACGATTCACGTCGTGAAGGACAGGTTGAAACAGGCCAGCAGGGGATTCCTGACTTTTGCCGCCGGAGGAGGAGGAGGTGGAGGAGGAGGAACGACGACGATGACGAGCGGCAACATTGACAACGACGACGATGACGGCGACGGCGACGGCGATCATCCGCGGGACGGCACGTCGGGCGATCGGCCCCCCGTCCTGCGGTCGCCAAAAGCATCGTTGCGGGATCCAAACGCGCGCCCCGAGCCGTCCTCATCCCCCCCCGAACGATGACCGGATCGGCGGTTGCAGACGCATTGGCGGGCGGCGGCGGCCACGGCTGCGGCGAGGGCCGATTCCGGACTATCGGAAGACGCGAGCAGCAGCCTCGTAGGGAGCTTCCCCATCCTGAGCCCGGATCACAAATTCAACGATGACGACGACGACGCATCCTTCTTCGGCAACAACGACGACGCGGAGGAGGATGAGACAAATGTGACGAATGAGGACGACGGAACCAATGATGCCAATGCGAAGAAGGAAATTTGAATTGTAACAAGCTGATAGGGGCTTCGCCACGTCGCGATTATGTACTGACGAGGATGGTACTATTATTTTAGTACATATTCTACATGGTTTGGATTGGTACATCAAAAAAGGGGGGGAACGCTCCGCGGGCTACGGATAAAAAGAGTCTGTAGGTGGTATTTTAATCCTCCGCAAGCCTCAAGTTTGAGTTATTTTTTACAATATACCTACCTAATAACCTTACGTGGGAACTCAATAATAGTTCCCACGTAGATCTGTGCCATATTTTGCTTCGATCACGTGGGAACTCAATAGGTACAGACGACAGACGACGCACGGACGATGATGTAAGATAGTACCTACCATACTCTAACACCAATTAAAATGCTGCGATGTAACTAATGTACTTACGTGGGAACTCAATAGGTACAGACGACGACGACGACGACGACGACGACGGACGACGACACACTTTAAATCCTTTCAGTCTATACCTACCTATTAACTATTAACATTACGTGGGAACTCAATAATAGTTCCCACGTAGATCTTTGCCATATTTTGCTTCGATCACGTGGGAACTCAATAGGTACAGACGACAGACGATGCACGGACGATGATGTAAGATAGTACCTACCATACTACCGTAATCAAAAAATGGGACTAATCCCATTTTTTCCCCTTTATCGGAGTCCGGAGCGGTACTGTAGGAATAAGTACGTTTCCCCCCCCCCTTCTCCTCGTCGCCAATAAAACACCACTTCGTAACACGATCTTGCTCGAGCGAGACTAGCCAGCCCCGCCCGGCCCGCCCCCATTGCCCCCATTGCGCTCCATTGCGGTTGTCACCAACCACACGCTGCCTGACTGGCCATCGGCCGGCCGCGCAGGACAGACCTATCGTGGCGCGCGCCACTACCTTTTGCGCTGCATCTCACGTTCTGACGTCAGAACCTCGTGCCAGCGCTGTGAGAGCCCAGCGCTGAGGCCAGCGCTGTGAGGGCCCAGCGCTGATAGCCCAGCGCTTAGAGAGCCCAGCGCGGCTGATAGCCAGCGCTTAGAGAGATCACCAGCGCAGATAGCCTGGCGCTGAGAGCCCAGGTGACAGCTCAGCGCTGAGAGTTCAGCGCTGTGACAGCACAGCGCAGATAGCCCGGCGCTGAGAGCCCAGCGCTGAGAGCCCAGCGCTGTGACAGCCCAGAGAGCTCAGCGCTGGGAGCTCAGCGCTGGGAGCCCAGCGCTAATTAACAATCAACCAACATCTTTCAAATACAATCATATTATGGTGAGTCTGCTCGATTATCTATTTAAATTTTATTCAATACATCCATCTAACATTGATTTGCATCTACGCACCACCGTAGATTCCCAAAACAGATTCAAAGCCCGGACTCTCGGACACGTTGCAACTGGGAGATATGGCTAGATCATATCCCATTTCAAATTGATAAGCACACATGTTGTGAAATCTTTGTATATCCGTCATACCTTTCCCCATACTCGCTCTGATCTGTTTCCTTTCTTTCTCATCAAAAATTAAAAGACCGCCACATTTCCAACTTTTGTCCAACAACTTCGCAACATCACTGGTAGGACTCCAGCCAGCTCCAACAACCTGCTGAAGACATTCAAAAGTGCCTTTCCTACCCCTATTATGCGCTCTATAACATGTGCTCGAGGGATACATGTCGTAGAAGTGTGAGCCGGCTATTATTTTCTTTGAAGCTTCAAAATGTTCCTTTCCTCGTACAACAAAACCTCGACGAGTAACCTTCCCACTCCTGACAAAGCATCCTTTGTTAGAATCAAAATACAGGTAAGCTCCTTCACGGTTAGGAAATCGGGAGCACTGGTAGAAATTGTGAGTATTTGGTGCGAGAATGCAATCTCCATCTTGTATGCATCGGATCTCGTCTTTTACATGCATGCTCAAGACCATACATGCAGCACTAACAGCAAGGTTGGTGTATGCAAATTTCATACTCCATTGAGTACGTTTGATTTTTTCTTTGATTCGTCGAACAAGATGCTGATCAAATCGGTGTTGTAGAATCTTCACAAGGTGATCTGCTTTGTCTTTCTGCGGTTGTGTTATATTTGTTGTGACATTCATGTTCTCCAGATCAAGAAGATCTACAACTAATCTCACCCAGCTGTCATCGCTCAGAAGGTGAGATGGTAGCACCCTACGTTCATCATCCTGTCCTAGGGATACAGTGAGAATACCAAGCCGATTGATGCCAGATCTATCGTCTTCATTGGAGATGCTGATGTCGTATGGCATCTTATCAATAAATCCATTTTTCGACTCTCGTGTATCGAAGGCAATTCGAATCTTGTTCCTCTCGCCTAATGCTGCCTCGCTCAATGTTCCTTTCTTAGGAATTTTGCTCTTTGCAGTGAACTCGGGCTTATCACAATCTTGGCGTGCCATGATGAATGCATCCAGCTCATCACACTTCAAGCTTGCAAACATGTCAAGAGTACATCGCAGCAAATACTCTGGCTTCACTGTACCAAATTCTTCATCGGAAAGATGACCACCAAGTTCCAACTTCTTGCATAAGCATTCAACAATTGCTTCATCACGAGAGATTTTCTCGTCATGTTTGCGATTTGCCAACTCTTTTCTTTCACTCTCGATCCGTTGATTTTCTGTGAGTCTTTGCTGTCGGAGATGAATTTGATGCTCGTGAGTGAGGCATTTGGTACGTTGATAACTTTCTTGTGTAATTGTGGCATCCCGCATAACTTCACGACCCAAGCTATCCCGGTCTCTTACGATGTTAAGACGATCGTAGACATGCTCGGATATGTGTCCATACTCACATGACTCGTGAATGATGGTGTCCATGTGGTTTTCGATATTCTTGTACTCGTCCATAGATGGATTCCGTCTACATGTGGCAAGAATCTTATCAAAGACTGGAAAACGCAAGTTGTTAGCATCAATCATTCCTGCCTCGATGAAACCATGCTGGATATTTTTTACGGTGCAAGCTTTGG